>JAHPZR010010951.1:0-5000 GCA_019787425.1 Platygyra sinensis | reverse complement strand
AAATAGAGAGGCTGTAAACAGTCTAGTGTCAGAACTTTTGGAGATTAGTGCCATTGCTTTTCTTTGAATTACAAACTCTTTGGGTGCTTCTATGGGACCTTGTCCAAAAAGCACCTTGTATCACATCCCTGTCCATGGAATGAAAAGTGTCATGTTTCCACCATTGCAAGAAGAGTTTTTCCACCAAAGCGAGCCTGGTCTCACATCAACTTGGATTGTCACGCAACACTAATGCCGCATTGCGTGGCAAACACAGAAAAGAGAGTCTCGTCCCCAGAGACCACACCCTTTTTTGGTCAGCACCAAGAATCGCAACATTTAGAAAGGACGTTCAACACCAGAAGTCCGTGATGCACTGACTTCCTGTCACTCTCCGCATGCTCAGAGTCAGTGTGACAAATCTGATTGGCTGAGAAAAGGAAATGATTACCCTGCACGTGCCCAGAAAACTGGGCCTTCCAGAGGTCATGATTCTTGGTGCTGACCAAAAGTAACCTCGCCTCTGGGAACAAGAATGCAGAAAAGAATGCTAAGGCCACTCCTAACTGACTTTCCGCTGTCTGCACAGCAATACATAAACTGTCCTTCATATAAAAATTTTCATCATTATCACACCTGGCAAAGACAGTCTTCAAACACCATTGTCTCTATGCCAAGAACTTCCATTTTAGAGACTTGCTCCGAGTAAAAATATTCCAATTCATACATAGATAGAACACCGTCGCCATCCAAATCCATGCATCGAAACCAGTACTCAATACTACAGTAAAAAATTGAGAACAGTTTCAACAAAATGTTGGTGAAGTTTTTGTCTTGCACAGCAGCTCAGCACTGAATCTGTAACAATAATTAACCACATGCTTTTTGCTCCTTTCTGGATGGGATGTTAATCTACCACAAGATCACACCCAGCATTAAATTAATTGCTACACATGTCTACACTTGGGCAGTGAGAGTTCAGTGTTTTTTTTTTTCTGAGGCCAGAACAGACTGACTTGTGCAGTTAAGCCACTTGGTTATTAAAGAGTACAAGGTAACCTAAGGCAACTGGAAATCCATTATGTGGTATCTATTTTCATTTATTGGGTGAAGTGTTACTACAATGTTATTACAATAAGAATTTAATCCACATGTATAGTATCTACGTCAAGTCCTCTATATGCATTGCAGACCTACAAATGAAAATGCTGATAATTTCTTAATTCAAAAATAACCTTCTTGGATGTTTCTTGTCCTCCTCCGAGAGAAGAAACCAAACAAACTCTGGATAAGTCATCTTTCCATCCATGTATGATGGACCCCTACACCAAAACAGACAGACATCGAACATGACTTGTAGAAGTGAATAATAATCCCTTGTGTGAGGACTAAGTTATCAAGTTACGTCCTAGCCAAGCAATAAATATACAACTAAACTGCAGAAGAATATTACAAGAATCAGAATCTGCACATGTAACATGAAGCAAACATGACAAAACTTGTGCGTTTAAGACACATAACTGCTTTAGAATCTCAACCTGAATGACAGAAGAACAACGTTTTGCTCTAAAGACTAGATGGGTTTCAATGAGAGCCAGGTACTAGGTAAATGGACCTACTGTGAGGAGGATTTAACCCATATGGTGACCATCATCTAACAGAAAGTTCAGCCTGTGAAAAACCGTTCCCCTCGTGCTAAAAACAGGGCTCGAAATTAACACTTGCAAACTTGCAAAATGTGAGTGATTTTGACAATCTATGAGTGAGAAAAATATCCAATAGCAAACATTTCCGAGATTGAATCATCCACGTCTCCCATACAGTAGTGGAAAAAATCTTACGAGCCAAACTTTGCAACTGGACTGAAAAGTTAACTTTGAGCCCTTGAAAACAGTATAATTGTAATCCCTGGATTAGAACATGTATATTTTGTATTAATTTTTGCTAATGAACTGGCTGCTTAACAAACACAGGTTTCTTTAGGGGCCGGGCACCTAGCAAACTGATTGGCTGTGAAGATGACTTGGCTTTCCTGGTTTGACGATACAGAGGAAAGTTTTACATGTACGTATAAAAAAGTTCAGTTACCACCGTTTTCATTGATATGCAACTTCGGAAAACAAAACGCCTGCGGAAACGTTTCCAAAATTTCCATCAGTCTTGTGTGTTATTGACAGATCAGATTGAAATCCACCAATCACAGCCACTAGTGTGACCTTCAGACCTTCTTTACGTCATGCTAGCGGGCTGTGATTGGTGAATTTGATCCGGTCTGTCGTAACACGCAAGACCGACGGAAATTTTGGAAATGTTTCCGCGAGTATCAACGAAAATGGTGGTAAAAACGCTTTGCCCGCCTGCGGAAATGTTTCCAAAATTTCCATCAGTCTTGTGTGTTATTGACAGATCGGATTGAAATCCACCAATCACAGCCACTAGTGTGACCTTCAGACCTTCTTTACGTCATGCTAGCGGGCTGTGATTGGTGAATTTGATCCGATCTGTCGTAACACGCAAGACCGACGGAAATTTTGGAAATGTTTCCGCGAGTATCAACGAAAATGGTGGTAAAAACGCTTTGCCCGCATGTGAAATCTTGTTGGCCTTCCGCTGAAAATGTTACTACCCCCAAAAACAAATATCATTTGAAGTAGTTAATATTACTATGCTAAATTTATGTCAAGATCATGTCATTGTTGTCCATACCTTGTGACACACCCAGAAAACAGCCTTTTTACAATTTTTGAAGACAAAGCTATCAAAAGAAATAAATAAACAAAGGAAACATTTGTTAAGCTGACTCAAGTGCAACTATATGTACCTTCCATTCCAAATCTACCCCTGTGACAGTACAACAAAAAGTTTCAGAATAAATGAAAGTGTCACTGAAACAAATTTAGTCACAAAATTTACTTCAGTTCAAAATTCTAAAGAAGTTAATAATAATATTTACATCTTTAAGAATATATCTTAAAGGAGAGGATCACTCCAATGGTAGTAAAAGACTCTTCTGAAGCCATATGGAGAAAATCTCTTGAATGGAATGACATCACAAAAATGCTGCCTGGCTGCTGAGTACTATTCAAAATGGTGGCAACAATGCTCAAAAAAATGGGTTTCTTTGGAGACAAATTTCATAAGGAAAACCTGCCTTCTACAGGCTGAAACTTTGGTGAGTGGCCAAACTAAAGGCAAAGTTTTTATTAGCATTGACAAAAAAGATATTTTTGGGGGGTGACCTTTAATAAGATATGATGGTAATGGGAAATGTTTATTTATTTCTAATGCTTAAATACCAAGTACCATTTTTATTGGTAATTTACTCTCACATATTTACCGTGGTTATTGTGTCTCATTAAATCGTTTTCATCAATTAACAAGTCATGGTCTGTGTCCAGCTCCCAAAATTTACAGTAAATTACATAAAAATGTTCATAAGAAAAGTAGTCCACAATCTGAAAGACAGCAAAATTAAAAAAATAAATAAATAAAATTGGTGCATCTTATGTAAACTCTTAAACATACATATACTGTAGGTTCCCAAGGAGGTTATCTAAGATAAAGGTGTTAAAAATGTACAATTACAGTAGGTTGATAGTTGTTTTGCCTCCGTAGCTTTGGGGTTTCACTGTGGACGTTAGAAAGTGAGGTACGAGAGTGAGCTTTTTTCATTTTCTTAAGTTTGTCATGAATTTCTTAAAAGGTGTTCTCTCAATATGTCACAGCTTTCGAAGTACGGGTCACCGTGGCAGAATAAAGGGCTTTGACGGATACTTTCAAGTTGTCGATCGATGCAGAGCTCGGAGTAGACTTTCTGAAAAGTCCTTTACAGTGAAACACAAACCAACATTTTTGGCTGCAAGATGGAAAATTCTGGTTGTCAATTTGTTTTTAGAATATGAACGAAGAGAATGTCGCATCTGGGGCCCCAATGATGATTTTTCCGCTACCGAATCCCCTTAACCGCCCGCAATTTACTTATATTATGGGAAACCACTGAAAAAACAAATCGTAGCAAAGCTTCGCACTGATCGTAGCTATGAAACATTGTGGTAGATTTATAATAACTGGAAAATTGGTTTTATACATGTACTTCAAAAGCAGCAGAAAGGTAAAAAGTAAATGACCAATTGGCGGGTGGCTTTGAATTTTATTTGAATCGATTTAGCCGAAAATCAATTGGAAGTTATGGTTTGTATAGTCATCATGACCTGAAAAAGGTAATCGCGGGTGACCAGTTGTGAAATTCTGGTCACCAATGCAAAATTTTTAGGCCCACTGGCGACCAGGAAAGCGCAAGATTGGTTGCATATTTCCTGATAATTTTTTTCATTGATTTCTCCTCCATGTAATATCTAAGTTTCATGTTTCCATGTATTGTCAAGCGTTACTGAGTATTGCTAGCACTGAAACTTGGAGATTTGTGTGCTTGAAGAAAACAAAAGCTTCACAAAAAAAGGAACCACAACAAATATATGAACTGGAAAAATGCATTCAACTTTTAAGGTAGGCAGGTTAACTAGCAATTATTTGTACTGACAATTTTTGATCGAATTGTCAGGATTTTTCCTTATAGCTGTACCTCATTTATATCCTCTTCCTCCTCAAGAACTGCTAAAACCTGGGAAAGAAATATTGACTTGCATGTATTTACATTTATCTATAAAATTAACAAAATCATTATCGTGAACGACTCTTCAAATTACTAGGAGAACAATGTCAAAATTTATGACTTCAGTAAAATCCTTTCATCGATTCCCCTGAGCAGGAAAACAATTCTTAAAATATCTGAATCAACTTCAGCATTTTTTACTCTGCTTATCATACATATATCTTTCGAAGCTCTTTTTGCCAGCATTTTGCGCTATAAGGCTTTTCAAAAGTTTGTTGGACACTAAAGCCTTAAATGTTACAAAATCACTTGAAGAATGACATCATTTTCAATTTTCTTTTCTCAGCAGAAGATTGTTGTAAGGAGATTAGTAAGACCCAAACCTCCTGACCAAATCTCTTACTGGAAT
>JAHPZR010010948.1:7500-10000 GCA_019787425.1 Platygyra sinensis | reverse complement strand
AGTTATTACTTGCGATACATGCAACTGCTTCATACATAACATACATTTCACTTTTTGCATAAAATTTTGATAATTTTTCAAATGTTTCCCACACATTGAACAAACATTGATAATTTACAATTACATGCTCCAAACAAAGAAATGGAAGCTCTACAAAAGAGGCACATCCAATCAATTTTTAGATGATAACTTAGCTTATTCTAACAAAGTGTTTTGGTTCCTTTTTGTTTTTTTTGTTTTTTTTTTCCTGTTTCCATGTATTGAGATTCTGATTATTATACAATAATCTTCTAAAAATAGTGTATGGTTGTCTGGGTAGTTACAGCATTCACTAATGATTTTTTATTTTATTTTAACTTTTATGTGTGCCACTCAACTAACCTAGTTATGAAAACATTAAATGTTCCATGCAAAAAAAACATGCCCCTTTTGGCAGAGATTTTTGCAGAAAGCTTAAAAAACGAGCCAGTTATTTTTTTATATATATTTGTTCCTTGCACAATTGATGAACGCTGATAATTTACCATGACATACATGTACCTCAAACAAGGAAATGAAGCTCTACAAAAGAGGCATGTCTAATCAATATTTTTTTCTCAAACTTAACATAACACATTCTAATAATAAAAATGTTTCTTAAAAACTAGGCTCATACTTGCAGATTTTCACCGCAAACTCAACTTTAAATAAACATAAAAAAGGCAGTACATGTAATGAATTGTGAGTTTCAATGCATACCATTAAAATCTGAAAATAAGCCCCTGGTCTAACATTTTTCAAAGGTCAGTTTTTTCCTAGAACAGGAAAAAAGATAAAAATAGAATATGTGACAGGGGCATATTTTCGAACAAAGGAAGGCAATTTTAAAATTTTAAGATACCCCGGTAGGTAGAAAAATTACTCTAATTCTTATAATAATAAATATAATAAAATTTCCCTTATTACACCACAGCCACATTTAAAAAACTTTAAGGTTCCTAATCACATTTAATTTTATGGGAAAACTTGCATCCTGGAAAATGGATTTTACTCTTCAGAGGGCTGCAGTGTAATTACGACGAATGATTAATTTTCATCTTGTAGATGTTCAGCAGAGCCTGCCATATTTTTCTTCCAAATATCATTGCACTTTTGATTAACAGCTCTTATGATGTCTGCCCAGCACTTAATGGCCACTTTTCCACTGGATGCCCAGTTTTTTGGGTCTGGTTAAAAGCCTGGCCCCGGTTGTTCGAAAAGTGGATAACGCTATCCACCGGATAAATCACTATCCAGTGGATAGCTCGGTTGTTTTGTTAACACTTATCCGCTGGATAGTGATTTATCCGGTGGATAGCGTTATCCACTTTTCGAACAACCGGGGCCAGGCTTTAACCAGACCCAAAAAACTGGGCATCCAGTGGAAAAGTGGCCATTAAGTGCTGGGCAGACATCATAAGAGCTGTTAATCAAAAGTGCAATGATATTTGGAAGAAAAATATGGCAGGCTCTGCTGAACATCTACAAGATGAAAATTAATCATTCGTCGTAATTACACTGCAGCCCTCTGAAGAGTAAAATCCATTTTCCAGGATGCAAGTTTTCCCATAAAATTAAATGTGATTAGGAACCTTAAAGTTTTTTAAATGTGGCTGTGGTGTAATAAGGGAAATTTTATTATATTTATTATTATAAGAATTAGAGTAATTTTTCTACCTACCGGGGTATCTTAAAATTTTAAAATTGCCTTCCTTTGTTCGAAAATATGCCCCTGTCACATATTCTATTTTTATCTTTTTTCCTGTTCTAGGAAAAAACTGACCTTTGAAAAATGTTAGACCAGGGGCTTATTTTCAGATTTTAATGGTATGCATTGAAACTCACAATTCATTACATGTACTGCCTTTTTTATGTTTATTTAAAGTTGAGTTTGCGGTGAAAATCTGCAAGTATGAGCCTAGTTTTTAAGAAACATTTTTATTATTAGAATGTGTTATGTTAAGTTTGAGAAAAAAATATTGATTAGACATGCCTCTTTTGTAGAGCTTCATTTCCTTGTTTGAGGTACATGTATGTCATGGTAAATTATCAGCGTTCATCAATTGTGCAAGGAACAAATATATATAAAAAAATAACTGGCTCGTTTTTTAAGCTTTCTGCAAAAATCTCTGCCAAAAGGGGCATGTTTTTTTTGCATGGAACATTTAATGTTTTCATAACTAGGTTAGTTGAGTGGCACACATAAAAGTTAAAATAAAATAAAAAATCATTAGTGAATGCTGTAACTACCCAGACAACCATACACTATTTTTAGAAGATTATTGTATAATAATCAGAATCTCAATACATGGAAACAGGAAAAAAAAAAACAAAAAAAACAAAAAGGAACCAAAACACTTTGTTAGAATAAGCTAAGTTATCATCTAAAAATTGATTGGATGTGCCTCTTTTGTAGAGCTTCCATTTCTTTGTTTGGAGCATGTAATTGTAAATTATCAATGTTTGTTCAATGTGTGGGAAA
>JAHPZR010010946.1:15000-38374 GCA_019787425.1 Platygyra sinensis | reverse complement strand
AAAACCTTGTAGCCTGGGTGATACCCATACTAATTAGGGGACACAACAAAAAAAGAATGCTAACAGTAATAAAAGTAACAAGTATGTAGTGTTAAAAATGATCGCTTATTAAAATCTCTAACTAATTTATATATATATAAAGATCATGTGGAGCAGAGAATGCAGCCCTTGCAGCCGGTGTCTATTAAGTTAGTTAAATCAATGTTGCGAATACGATTTATGAATGCTTTCAATGTCTTAGGCTGATCTGTCAGCCGTCAAAATTAATATTTAAGTATGTAAGAAAAGAAGAACTCAGTTTTTACTGTTTCACAATAAAGCGATCGTTGCCAATAGCACAAATTGTCAAAATCAGCAGGTTATGTCACAAAAAATTTTTTCTTACATACTAAATATTAATTTTGACGTTTCTCTGACGTAACAATAAAAAAGATTGGTGACGTTATCTTAAAAGGAAGCAAACCTGAACGGGAAAGTTTTGTTAACAATGTCAATACAACTTAATTAAACAGCAGGATTACGCTTTGGCTTTGTTAGGCAACTGATTATGGCAGCTCTTAATGAAGATGAAGCAGCGTACGACAACCTCGTGATAAAACAAGCATGAGAGTTATTGAAAAGTTGACACAAAGTGACGTGGAATTAAAAGAAGAGGAAGGTTGGATGGGGGAGTGCCAAGAAACTTTCATGGCCGAATCACTGATGACAATGGACATTACCTACGATCAAAAAATGTATGAAGAATAGCATTCATTGGTTTGCTAGAATTGCAGTTACTCTTCTTATCTCTCTCTCTTTTCCCTCCCCCCTCCCTCCAGCCCTCCCTGCATTGGCCCCTCCCACCCTTCCCTGGAAACAAACTAACCTTTCACTATTAATGACAATACTCTGTACTTGCTTGACAATTTCTATTTTCTTTGCTGATTCCTGAAACAACAATGCAAATTGATAATCTTTATCAAGAATACTCTGCGCCGGTTTAGATCATATACGATTGTTGTGGGCCAAATTGTTGTCGTTTATGATGATACAAAGAATTTTGTTGCTGTTGTTTAAATTTCCGAGCTTGTAGGACTCTAAACGCAAACGATCAATTAACAGCTTTTGACATTTTGCATTAAATCGTTACAAATGAATTTGTAATTCATTCTCGAATCTCCCAGCTATCTGAATTTTTACTTTGTTTGCCTATATGTCAGAAATAAAATATTTAGCTAAATATGTATTAAAACTCGAAACATGAAACTGAATTCACCATTGCGGTTCACATTCTCTTGAAACAAAAAATTCAGACTGGGAAAACAATTTGTTGTTAAGGCTGGTTTCCATATGGTAGCTACGATCGCAACAGAACAACCTGAGCGATACAGACAGTTTTTCCAGCCAGCCATCACGCGGCCGCGGCGATCGATACAGAATAGGCTAGTTTCGAATTGTGCAGAAACAAAAGAACAGAGTCGAGGTTCAGGGGAATAATTAGCATTTTGTATTGTTCATAACAAAGGAAAATGCAAATTATTCCCCTGAACCTCCACTCTGTTCTTTTGTTTCTGCACAATTCGAAACTAGCCTATTAAAACAAACAAACAAACAAACAAAAGATTCCAAGGGGACTTCTGGATCAAACAATGTTTTTACAATGTATCATTCGACTACTTCTAAAAAGAGCAAAGATGAAAATAACGTCCTCGTGAAAACAACATCAAGGTGCCAAAGGTTCAAGAAAATTTCTCATAAAAGGGGCTTGGTGGTGAATTTCGAGCCTGAGACATATCATGCATTAGACCAATTGTATTTACTCGCCATAATATCTATTGCTAAAAATAAACTCGCACTCAAGTGTAAGAAGACATAACCACGAGGTGTTCATTCAGCTGTTTGTTTGGGTACTCGTGGCAAAATGAAAATGTCATTTTTGACAAATGTAAGGAGAGTGCCGTTGGCGAACCTTTCTGTCAAGTTCTGAAAGGAAATTTTTAATAAGGGGAGACCATTTGACTTTTGAGCGAAAGCGTGGGTGATATTGAAAAAAAATATATAGATCTTGCAATCATATTCAGACCCGAAAAAATTCATGCCAACCTGCGGAAAAAAGATAAATTAATTGCTTTAGGATAAATCTAGTAGTCGTTCAAAACTTTAATCTACCTCCCCTTGAAAAACGCAAAGATATCGATGTATATCCCAGCGCTCGCTGCTACGCTACTTATGAATTGACAGGAATTCTAAGATAACATAAGAACTTTATTAGTCTGGCAAAGTCGCTAGCACACAATGTACACTAACCGGGGACACCTATAACCACAATTACTTATCTAAAAACTAAAAATAAATGATGAAAAATATGTACATATGTAAGTATTAAAAAATATACAAAACAAACAAGGAGTGATGCAATAAAGTCAACTGTCAGTTGTTACATAAAAAGAACAGACTTTACAAGTACCATGTTTCTTTGGGGTTTCCTGCCATTTTTTTTAGCATATCTCTGTAAACTAATATTGTATTATATCAAGGTGGCGAACAATAAAAAAAGGGATGTGAAATTAACCAATCTGATGCGTTTTGCAAAGTGTCTATTGATTCAGAGGATCGAATAGATCTGTCGCGTTTGGAATAACTGACAGTAGTAGAGGTAGAACTGGTAACAACAAGTAAGTCCGCAAAGTAAGGAGGTACAAGACCATTTTTGACATTATACATTATGATTGCAATGGCTTACAGTCCTCGCGTATGATGTGTCACTTGGTAGTTTCGCTCGCTCTGTAAGTCTGATCGTTTTAGCATAAAGAAACACTTCTAAATGTATTGAGAACAAGGGAAGATCAATGGTTCAATTTAACCACTCTCAACTTATGACTTCAGAGGGTTAAACCAAGCAACAAACATGACCGGACAGCCGCAGGAGATTCCCGTTTCTGTTTCTCTTGGTATTCTCTCGGTTATTATCGTGGTGGCAAATTTTTTCGTTTGCGCTCTGGTTTGCTTTATCAAGACTCTCCGAACGTACACAAACTGGTTGGTATTGTCACTTGCTGTATCAGACATCCTAACAGGAGGTGTTTTGCTGCCTATATTACTCATAAAGCCCATATCGCTTGTGACAGGCTACTTCACTGCCATAATACTACTCTCTGGCGTCGCTAACATTTGCGCAGTGACTTACGATCGCTATGTTGCAATAATGAAGCCGCTACTTTACCTGTATCTTGCACCGAAGATTTTCAAAAGAGCCATCGTAGTTTCGTGGCTGATTCCAACCATATACAGCGTACTTCCATTAGCCTGGAACACGAATCCCACCAAAACAATCCACACCGTGTACATCGTTTGCTTGGAGGTCTTTGGCGTTGTTGTGCCTTACATCTTTATAACCTTCGCTTATGTTCGGATTTTCAGACAAGTACGAAGAAGCTTGACCATGAGGAAAGACTTTGAATCCGCGCGAGAACAGAGAACAGAACGTCGACGTATCTCATCGGACGCCCAGGTGGCGAAAGTGTTTTGCATAGTCTCCACAGCATTCTTACTCTCTTGGTTGCCGATCTTATATTCAACCACCTTCTACGATGTCTTGAATCGGCCTGACCTTATTTCTGATGTTTCGGACACTATTTCGCCTTTTACAATAGCGATTAGTTCGCTTGTAAATCCACTAATATATGCTTTCTTAAAACCGGATTTCAGAGTAGTCATTCGAAATGTCTGTCGAAAGAATTCTAAGACGAAAGTCGTGCCCAAGAAACCAAGCATTCCGTCCTCGTCTCCTCGGGCAAAAACAGTGGAAAAAACAAAGCAAAAAGACCAGACAGTTGAAAAACACGAGAGCAATTCATCGTCAGAGTATGACACGAAGTTGTAAAACATTCTGGGACTTCGACACAAGATTTTACAACACTCTTACTTGTTTGGTTCTCAAAGGCAACAAGACAGACGCTCGTTATGGGAACGTTTAAACTCCCTGTTAAAGGGGCTCCGTCAACGTATATTTGAGTTATTTTGACTATGGGCAAAATTACCATTAAATTGAAAAAAACCTGACAATTATACTTTACAGCGATAGAAAAAAAAAACAAAGAGATAATAATAAACCATAAAGGAACAAGGATGCTTAAGGGTGGAGAAGATTGACACGGATTACAAACAAAAGAATTGAAAAATTTAGGCTAAACTTTTCAAACCGTCTAAGCGTGAGGTACCTCCTTTAAGTAAACCACAAGTTAAAGTGATAACAGGGAGCCAAAGAGATCCGCAACGGCAAAAACAACGGTAACGTCGCTAAACAAAAGATTTAATGAGCAAAACAACAGCTGTGTACGTGCGTAATAATTCTTTGTACATTTCTTTCTCGCCCCATGGAAACAGCGGCGTGAATAACTCAATTCTTCGTTGTTTGAAGAACGTGAACCACCGATGGATAGTTGTGACTCTGAGGAACAAACTCAATGACTTCTCGCAAGATTCGTGACGTATTTAACTGGAGGAGGTTCTGAGAGCAAAAGAAGAAACCAAGCATTTCTTCTTGGTCTCGTAGGGCAAAAACAGAGGAAAAAACAAAGCAAAAAAAACCAGACAATAGAAAAAAACGAGAGCAATTTATCGTCAGAGCATGACACGAGCTTGTAAAAATATTCTCGTACTTTGACACAGGATTTCACGACTGTCTTACTTGTTTGGTTCTCAAAGGCAACAAGACAGACGCTCGCTGTGGGAACGTTTAAACTTCCTGTTAAGTAAACCACAATTAAAGTGATAACAGGGAGCCAAAGAGAACCACAACGACAGAGGCCACGGTAACGTCGCTAAACAAAAGATTTTATGAGCAAAACAACAGCTGTGCACGTGCGTTATAATTTTTTGTACATTTCTTTGTCCTCCTATGCAAAGCAGCAACGCCGATGAAGAAACTCAATTCTGCGTTGTTTAAAGCTAGGCACACACTAGGAGACTAGTCGCAGGGACTTGTCGCAGGGACGTATCCCTTAGTGTGTACACATTAGAAAACTGACCGATTTGTGGGACTACTGGTCCCTGCGACTAGTCCCAGAAAATGAAACCAGCTTAATTCGTGGGATTAGTCGCAGGGACCAAAAATGTGGTCCCTGCGACTAGAATTTCGATGCAAAATACGAGTACACATTAGGGGACTGGTCTCCGAAGCAAGTCCCTGCGACTGGTCCCCTAGTGTGTGCCGACCTTAAAGGACATGAACCACTGATAGCTAATTCTATAAATTCAATTCTATTTCCAATTTAACACTTCGTTCCATATTCAGTTTCGAGATATATTCATATTCAGTTGCAAATTTAACACTGCGTTCCATACTCAGCGTCGTGGACAACTTCGATTGTTCACCGGTGTTATAAATCTCTGTACATTCGTTCGCCATCCTCTATACGGACAATCATGCACATTCATTTTTGCCGAATTCAAAAATAGTCAAAATAACTGATCATTTATGCTAGATCCTTAAGTTGACATTCTACTATTACGAGCGTAGAAGCTGTGGACTCGTAGCCTTTATATAACCTTGAATGAAACACTCTTCGGAGTAAAACCGCTACTTGCCCGCGTAAGTGTTAGTCCTATCTAGGGCATCTCTACGTCTCAACAAGACAACGGATTTTTATCCAACGTCATTCCTGATCAACTTTTCCGCTACAAAACCTTGAAATTCGATAAAATACTACATCACTCCTTTCTGGTTGAGTGTCTTTTAACATTTTCGAAATGAAACGGGTTTTGTTGGCATATTTTTCGCACTAATTACTCACGCAGCACGCCACGCGTGCGGCACATGCAGAGTGCGACCTTCACACCTCACAGGATCGAATTTTCCTTAACGTGTTTGGTTAGTCAATTCCTACCAATCAGCTTATTGCTTTAACAACCAATCACAAAACACCTTGCTGATTAAGGAACACTATAAAAAGAGACTTGACTTCACTATCAGCACTCAGCACTAGCTCCCATTGCGAGCTCTTTGAATAAAAAGCAACTGACGAAGAATCCAATAGTTTGGGTTCGAAACCGGTCTTGCGCTAATAGCTGATATACAGTTCTTTTCAGAACTACATGGCCGTTTGTTACAACTTAAAATCCAGCCGCACCGAATCTTAAAAAGATTCTCATGAAACACTGGCACATGATTTAACAACAGGCTAGGCTCAAAGAAAACTTTAATCAGCCACCGATTGTATCTTACAGGAAGGAAAAACCTCTCAAGGACATGCTTGTCCGCGCCATACTTCCTTCAACAAAACAACAATCTTAAAAAGAACGAATTATTTTCGTTTCCAAGGAAATTTGCATATGATCACCGTTTCCGACTCTATACGGACAATCATGCACATGCATTTTTGCCGAATTCAAAAATAGTCAAAATAACTGATCATTTATGCTAGATCCTTAAGTTGACATTCTACTATTACGAGCGTAGAAGCTGTGGACTCGTAGCCTTTATATAACCCACAACGTGAAATGACCAAATTCTGCACATTTGGGAGAGTGTGAACGACAGCGACAACTTAGTTTTCATATTTTCATTTGGAATAGGCTAGTTTCGAATTGTGCAGAAACAAAAGAACAAAGTCGAGGTTCAGGGGAATAATTAGCATTTTGCATTGTTCATAACAAAGGAAAATGCAAATTATTCCCCTGAACCTCGACTCTGTTCTTTTGTTTCTGCACAATTCGAAACTAGCCTATTGAACACTGGCGTTACGTATTTAACTGGAGGAAGTTCTGAGAGCAATAAGCGAACTGAATAGATGCTCAGCTTTATAGCCATTGAGCAGCTATATTCTAGAAATAAACGACAGACAGAACTGACTGCTTACTGTAGCCCCGTTCACACTACAACGAAGAAAATTATGGCGTTTTCACTCTGAGAACACATCAGATGTTCTCTCTCCAAACTAAGCAGGAGGAATTTAAAAAAATCTTTGGTTATTTTGGATTTTTGTTTGAGGAAAACTCGGTCCAGGAAGACATGATTATCGCGACGCCATCCTCTTTGAAAACCTTGGTTTCAAAATGTTTTCCATCCAAACTAAACAGTAAAACAGGTAAATTCCACCGGTTTGAAGAGCGTTTTCGAAAAGCTCTTTTTCGGTGACTGATTTTAAGGATGATCGAGGCCTAAATGGAGAAAGAGAGCTCTGTACATTAATTGCTTGGAGGTCTTTGGCGTTGTCGTACCTTACATCGTACCTTACATCTATAGCCTTCGCCTACGTGCGCATTTTCAGACAAGTAAGAAGAAGCTTGACCATGAGGAAGGACTTTGAATCCGCGAGAGAACAGAACGTCGACGTATCTCATCGGACGCCCAGGTGGCGAAAAGGTTTTGCATAATCTCCACAGCATTCTTACTCTCTTAATTGCCGATCTTGTACTCAACCACCGTCTACAGAGGTTTAAATCCGCCTGATCTAGTTCCTGATGTTTTTGTATTTCGCTATTAACAGTTGCGACCAGTTCACTTGCAAATCCACTAATATATCCTTTCAGAGCAGCCATTAGCATTTTTTGTCGAAAGAATTCTCAGACGAGACGAAAGTCGTGCCGAAGAAACCAAGCATTCTGTCCTCGTCTCCTCGGGCAAAAACGGAGGAAAAAACAAAGCAAAAAGACCAGACAGTAGAAGAACAAGAAAGCAATTCATCGTAAGAGTATGAAACCAAGTTGTAAAAATATTCTGGGACTTCGACACAGGATTTCACGACTGTCGTACATCTTTGTTGGGTCTCAAAGGCAACAAGAACGACGCTCGTTATGGAATCATTTTAACTTCCTGTTACGTAAACCACAAGTTAAAGTGACAACAAGGAGCTAAAGAGAACCACAACGGCAAAAGCAACGGTAACGTCGCTAAACAAAGATTCAATGAGCAAAACAACAGCTGTGTACGTGCGTTATAATTCTTTGTACATTTCTTTGTCGTCCTTAGCAAAACAGCAACGTATAGTAACTCAATTCTGCGTTCTCTGAAGAACAAGAACCACCGACGACTAATTATTTATTTTCATTTCTATTCCCAATTTAACACTGTGTTCCATATTCAGTTTCGAGATAGTTTGGACAGTTAGAAACAAAGAATTACTTCTCGCAAGGGCTCTTACTTGGTGTAGAAGACACAGTTGACGTAAAACAAAAGAGAACAAAAGGACAACAGAACGAGGAAAATAATAAAAACAATAGGTTTGTGGGGCGGTTTTCTTTTGCGATGTGTACTGTGTCTTCCACACCAAGTAAGAGCCCTCGCAAGATTCGTATTTAAAATATATATTCATATTTTTACAATCGAAGCTGCCCTCGGCGTCGCCGTGTGGCTGCTTAAATTAAGGACCTTAAAAAATTTGTACACCGGCGTTTTAAATCTTTGAATATTTCTTCGCCATCCTCTGCAAGACACCAATGTGAAATGACTGCACATTTTGGAGAGCGTGAACGATAGCGTTAAATAGCATCTAACTTCTGAGACTATTAAGCGAACTGAATAGATGTGCACATGGTGATGCAGAGATGTAGAACGACTAAATGAAAGAGGACTTAGAGCGGCTTACTGAGGATGGAATCTCGCATACGAAGACTTATTGAGACGCGCCAACTTCTCTCCATACAACATACGATTGCAAGATATCGTCATTATTATGTACAAAGCCAAGCACAGGCTGCTGTCTTCGAACATATAAGATTTATTCACTGCCGGCCACTCCATCTGTGTACAACGCCAGGAACTCAGATTTCCAAATCTCCAGATTTCATTCTGTCTACTTTGGCCAACATTCCCTACGATATCTCCGACCATATTTGTGGTCCAAACTTAGACATAGCGACAGACAAATGCCAACTCTAACATCATTTGTGTCGAACAACCGCAGAAAAGACCTCGAAGAGTGTTTAAAATGCTGTTAGAATTTTAGACATACTTAAAGTTTGTATATAGTTGTTTAGGAAGAAACTGTTATATTTCAGTCCGTATTTTGAAATATTAACGTATTTAAATATGTATATATACCGTAAGTAGTGATGGGTAACTTTTAACTTAACTTATAATTTGTTAATAATTTTATTGGGAGTGTCCCCGATTAGTCGGCCTCTGGGATGACTAGAAGTTTTTTAGACACTCACATAAAGTTGATTGATTGTAGGCCAGCTTTATAGTTAAGCAGCTATCTTCAAGAAATAAACGCCAGACAGAACTGCCGAGTATCCGTCCAAACGACGCCCGAAAAAATTAAAAAACGGCGTTATCTTCTACGCAAGAAGAATATAAAAACACAACAATTATCAGTCAGTTTGGATTTGTGTCTGAGGAAATATCGCTCAGAGAAGTCACATGATAATCCGGCGCGAAGTCATCCTTTTCAAAAAGTTCAGACTCCATCGCAGCAAAACTGTTCCCTTAGCTCTGTAAAATCTTTCCTTCTTCTTCACACCTTATTTTATTCTTAACGTTACTAATCTGGGATTTCAATAAGAGAGGGACATTGTGCAAAGTGAGCAGCTGTGAGGATCATTTTGCCCGCGTGGTTTGACCAACCAGGATTCACCAACCAAGAATTTTTTTTTGGCAAAGATGTTTATTTCAGTTACTTTTTTCTGCCCGAGTAAACCAGTTGCCCGCCTGCTGAGAAACGTTAATAAAAACCTAACTGATTTGCATTTGATAATGGCGACACGTTGACGCTGAAACGTCCTGTTTTTAAACCGCTACTGTTTATTCATGAACATTTTTTATGAAATTTTCCATTTTTCCCTAAGGTGAATTTATGGTGGAGCTCCTAAGCACCGACGACGACCGAACGGAGCCCCATAGCTTGGGAATTTTGGAAACCCGTCAAGCCCAAAACTTTTGGTTGTCACGCGACTGTCCGTACAACCGTCCCTACGAGGTGGTACGCCTCTTCATGTAAACCAAAGTGAAATATCACATTCTGCAAGACACGATGGCGTCTCGCGGCACAGAATTTAAGCTTCCAAGACTCTTGTTAATTTCCGATCGTAATTGAGAAACTTGCGCCTTTCTGCCTTAGATTTAAAAATAAAAACACCGAACAATGTTTAAGAAACACCTGCTGGATAATTTTCCCCGGCTTCTTTTGATGCCCGCAAATATGTACGACGCTTTCAAATTTGTTTTGACTTCAGTTTTTAAACATATGCTAAGGAAACAATGAGTGATGCAATATAGAAAACTGTCAGTTGTTACATAAAAAAAGACTATACAAGCACTGTCCAGCAGGGATATGAAATTAACAAATTTGATGCGTTGTGCAAAAGTGTCCATTAATTCAGAGGATCGAATAGATCTCTCAAATTTGGAATAAATGACAGGGCCTAAGTAGAAGTAGAACTGGTAACAACAAGTAAGTCCGTAATGTAAGGAGGCAGACCATTTTTGACTTTATACATTACGATTGAAATGGCTTGCGGTCGCATATGTGTCATTTGGTAGTTTCGCTAGCTCTGTAAGTCTGACAGGATGAGAGGAAAATGAAAAGAAGAGGTTGTCTTTCGGGCAAGCTTTTACTTGAGGTTATTAGCCCGAAGGTCTGAGGAGCCAGCCCGAAATTAAATTGTTTATAAAGAATAATCAGATTTATTTAATTATGCAAGTTATGATACCAAGCATACATATAAACTGATTCTTTGTTGTATCAGTTTTGATTCCTGAATGTGATTTTCGTTTTAACTTCAACCTCAAATTAAACAATGTGACAGAAACTACCAGTTTTTACACCTGACCACTAACCTTACATACCGAAAGTACAATGATTATTTTTACGAGTGGACCCCTGGTAAATCAGTTTTGCAAGGTAATGCATACAGTTGGCAAGGAGACGGAGATGATTGACGTCCACCAAAATTTAAGGGTTTTGTCTAGACTGTTTTTGCACTGAAGATCGTGTGTGATTGATAACCACTTTAAATTACTTGAGTTACATGTTTTTGTTTTATTTTTTATCGGATGATAACAGCGCCTGGTCTGCTAGCTTTTCTTCAAGCAAGTTTTTTCTTGTTTTTTTAAATTCCACGCGAAGAGGGCCTTTTCTGTTTTAATAATGAACTGGCAGCCTTACAGTCAAACTAAGTGAAGCGTACCCCTCAAGATTGCATTAATGAACTGATTATTTGAAACTTGAACCCGCTAGTTGTTTCAATAATGCAACAATGAATTGATTATTCGAATATTGAACTCGTTCGTTCGATCCAAGAACACCTTATTTTATTCTTAACGTTACTAATCTTGTCATAATTTAAGGGATTTCAATAAGAGAGGGACATTGTGCAAAGTGAGCAGCTGTGAGGATCATTTTGCCCGCGTGGTTTGACCAACCAGGATTCACCAACCAGGAAAGTTTTTTTTTTTTTGGCAAAGATGTTTATTTCAGTTACTTTTTTCCGCCCGAGTAAACCAGTTGCCCGCCTGCTGAGAAACGTTAATGAAAACCTAACTGATTTGCATTTGATAATGGCGACACGTTGACGCTGAAACGTCCTGTTTTTAAACCGCTACTGTTTATTCATGAACATTTAAAAAAAAATTTCCATTTTTCCCTAAGGTGAATTTATAGTGGAACTCCTAAGCACCGACGACGACCGAACGGAGCCCCATAGCTTGGGAATTTTGGAAACCCGTCAAGCCCAAAACGTTTGGTTGTCACGCGACTGTCCGTACAACAGTCCCTACGAAGTGGTACGCCTCTTCACGTAAACCAAAGTGAAATATCACATTCTGCAAGACACAATGGCGTCTCGCGGCACAGAATTTAAGCTTCCAAGACTCTTGTTAATTTCCGATCGTAATTGAGAAACTTGCGCCTTTCTGCCTTAGATTTAAAAATAAAAACACCGAACAATGTTTAAGAAACACCTGCTGGATAATTTTCCCTTCTTTTGATGCCCGCAAATATGTACGACGCTTTCAAATTTGTTTTGACTTCAGTCTTTAAACATATGCTAAGGAAACAATGAGTGATGCAATATAGAAAACTGTCAGTTGTTACATAAAAAAAGACTATACAAGCACTGTCCAGCAGGGATATGAAATTAACAAATTTGATGCGTTGTGCAAAAGTGTCCATTAATTCAGAGGATCGAATAGATCTCTCAAATTTGGAATAAATGACAGGGCCTAAGTAGAAGTAGAACTGGTAACAACAAGTAAGTCCGTAATGTAAGGAGGCAGACCATTTTTGACTTTATACATTACGATTGTAATGGCTTGCGGTCGCATATGCGTCATTTGGTAGTTCCGCTCGCTCTGTAAGTCTGACAGGATGAGAGGAAAATGAAAAGAAGAGGTTGTCTTTCGGGCAAGCTTTTACTTGAGGTTATTAGCCCGAAGGTCTGAGGAGCCAGCCCGAAATTAAATTGTTTATAAAGAATAATCAGATTTATTTAATTATGCAAGTTATGATACCAAGCATACATATAAACTGATTCTTTGTTGTATCAGTTTTGATTCCTGAATGTGATTTTCGTTTTAACTTCAACCTCAAATTAAACAATGTAACAGAAACGACCAGTTTTTACCCCAGACCACTAGCCTTACATGCCGAAAGTACAATGATTATTTTTATGAGTGGACCCCTAGTAAATCAGTTTTGCAAGGTAATGCATACAGTTGGCAAGGAGACGGAGATGATTGACGTCCACCAAAATTTAAGGGTTTTGTCTAGACTGTTTTTGCGCTGAAGATCGCGTGTGATTGATAACCACTTTAAATTACTTGAGTTACATGTTTTTGTTTTATTTTTTATCGGATGATAACAGCGCCTGGTCTGCTAGCTTTTCTTCAAGCAAGTTATTTCTTGTTTTTTTTTTAAATTCCACGCGAAGTGGGCCTTTTCTGTTTTAATAATGAACTGGCAGCCTTAAAATAGAAACAAGAATCCGGATTTGGATTTTCCCACCGAAACACACTGAAATTTCTGAGAAAATCCACTGCACCGTGACTTGGCTGGAATTTAATTAGACTGATTTTCTCTTGCACTGCATGCTGTCAGTCGGGAAACATTGTCATTTCGAAAAATATATTTCGGTCGCTTATGTAAGCAGAAAAAGTTGAGATGTTATTTACGGACGCAACTAAAATGCAGCGCAAGACGTTATCACACTACTATAATTTGGTCTCATAACGTTATCATTTTCTCTTAGGCGCTTTCTGCTACACACTTTCTGGTATAAAAGCTCAATTTATGATCAGAAAAAAGGAACCAATGGTGATTGCCCGACTAGAAAACGCTAGCCCGACAAGTTATTCTACTAGCCTCGGACTATGGGACAGCACGTTTGTCGCGCCATGAAGTCTGCGTGTTTCAGATTAAAAAAACACTTCTAAATGTATTGAGAACAACGGATGATAAATGGTTCAATTTAAGCACTCTCAACTTATGACTTCAGAGTGTTAAACCAAGCAACAAACATGGCCGGACAGCCGGAGATTCCCGTTTCTGTTTCTCTTGGTATTCTCTCGGTTATTATCGTGGTGGCAAATTTTTTCGTGTGCGTTCTGGTTTGCTTTAACAAGACTCTCCGAACGTACACAAACTGGTTGGTATTGTCACTTGCTGTATCAGACATCCTAACAGGAGGTGTTTTGCTGCCTACAGTACTCATCAAGCCCACATCTCTTGTGACAGACTACTTCATTACCTTAATACTACTCTCTGGCGTCGCTAACATTTGCGCAGTGACTTACGATCGCTATGTTGCCATTATCAAGCCGCTACTTTACCCGTATCTCGCACCGAAGATTTTCAAAAGAGCCATCGTAGTTTCGTGGCTAATTCCAACCATATACAGCGTACTTCCATTAGCCTGGAACACGAATCGCACCAAAACAATCCACATCCTGTACATCGTTTGCTTGGAGGTCTTTGGCGTTGTCGTGCCTTACATCTTTATAACCTTCGCCTATGTTCGAATTTTCAGACAAGTGCGACGAAGCTTGACCTTGAGGAAAGACTTTGAATCCGCGCGAGAACAGAGAAAAGGAGCTTCGACGTGTCTCATCGGACGCCCAGGTGGCGAAAGTGTTTTGCATAGTGTCCACAGCATTCTTACTCTCTTGGTTGCCGATCTTATACTCAACAACCGTCTACAGATGTCTTGAATCGGCCTGACCTTCTTCCTGATGCTTTGGACACTATTTCGCCTATTCACGATAGCGACCAGTTCGCTTGTAAATCCACTAATATATGCTTTCTTAAAACCAGATTTCAGAGTAGTCATTAGAAATTTCTGTCAAAAGAATTCTCAGACGAAAGTCGTGACGGAGAAACCAAGCATTCCTTCCTCGTCTCCTCAGGCAAAAACAGAGAAAAAAACAAAGCAAAAACACCAGACAGTAGAAAAACACGAGAGTAATTCATCGTCAGAATACGACACGAAGTTGTAAAAATATTCTGGGACTTTGACACAGGATTTCACGACTGTCGTACTTGTTTGTTGGTTCTCAAACGCAACAAGAAAGACGCTCGTTACGGAATCGTTTAAACTTCCTTCCTGTTAAGTAAACCATAAGTTAAAGTGATAACAGGGAGCTTAAGAGAACCACAACGGCAAAAGCAACGGTAACGTCGCTAAACAAAGATTCAATGAGCAAAACAACAGCTGTGCACGTGCGTTGTAGTTCTTTGTACATTTCTTTGTCGTCCTATGCAAAACAGCAACGTGAAGAAACTCAATTCTGCGTTGTTTAAAGAACATGAACCACCGATGGCTAATTATTTACTTTCAGTTCTAGTTCCAATTTAACACTGTGTTCCATATTCAGTTTCGAGATAGTTTGGACAGTTAGAAACAAAGAATGACTTCTCGCAAGATTCGTATTTAAAATATATATTCATATTTTTACAATCGAAGATGTCCTCGGCGTCGCCGTCGTGGCTACTTAAATTAAAAATTTGTACCCCAGCGCTTGTAAATCTTTGAATATTTCTTAGCCATCCTCTACAAGACACCAATGTGAAATGACTATGGTCTGCGCATTTTGGGGAGCGTGAACGATAGCGGCTAATTTTTCATGTTTTCATTTAGAATTGAACAATGGCATTACATATAAAGCTAACTTCTGAGACTATTAAGCGAACTGAATAGACGTACACATGGAGATGAACAGATGTAGAACGACTAAATGAAAGAGGATTTAGGGCGGTTTACTGTCACTGGAATCTCGTAAACGAAGACTTACTGAGACGCGCCAACTTGTCCTCTCTGCACAACATACGATTGCAAGATATCGCCATTTTATGATGTACAAAGCCTTCGAACATATTAGATTCGGGCACTCCATCTGGGTACAACGTCAGGAACTCAGATTTCTATATATCCAGATTTCATTCTGTCCACTATGGCCAACATTCCCTACGATATCTCGGACCATATTTGTGGTAAAAACTTCGACATAGCGACAGACAAATGCCAACTCTAACATCATTTGTCTCGAACAACCGCAAAAAAGACCTCGCGATACTGCACGGGAAATTGTGCGAAGTGTGTTTAAAATGCTGTTAGAATTACAGACATACTTAAAGTTTGTATATAGTGGTGTAGGAAGAAACTGTTATATTTCAGTCCGTATAGCGATGTTTCTTGTTTACAAACATTGACGTCATATTTCTTTTGACATTCAAATTTGCCAGCCACTGAACAATAGCATGCATTGTTTCAACAACCAATAAACCTCTGGTTGGCACATTAATGACAATAGGTGACGAAACGAGAAATATCACTAATTTAAAATATAAATGGATTTAAATATGTATCTAATAATTTTATTCGGAGTGTCCCCGATTAGTCGGCCTCCGAGCTGACTAGAAGTTTTTTAGACACTTAAGTTAATTGATTGATTGATTGATTATATTGTAGGCCAGCTTTATAGTTAAGCAGCTATATTCAGGAAATAATACCTCATATGGTATTAAAAACTCGTGAATAAAAACGATATCAGGCTCTTAACCATGTAACAATCTATATGTACATTTTTTTGTCGTCCTATGCAAAACAGCAACGTAAGAAACTCAATTCTGCGTTGTTTGAAGAACATGAACCACCGATGTCTAATTCTTTAAATTCAGTTCTATTTCCAATTTAACACTGCGTTCCATATTCAGTTTCGAGATCGTTATGACTTTAAGAAACAAACTAAATAACGTCTCGCAAGATTCGTATTTAATATCTATATTTATATTTTTACACTCGAAGTTGTCCTTGGCATCGAAGACAACTTCGATTGTTCACCGGCGTTATAAATTTCTGTGCATTTCGTAGCCATCCTATGCAAAATAGCAAACATATCAGTGATGTCACCTTTCGTTGTTAATATGCCAACCAGAGTACTATTGGCTGGTGAAACAAAGAGTTCTTTTGTTTAAAGTTTTTAACATCTAAATAACAAAAGCAATGTTTGTAAACAAATATCTTCGCTATAACGTGAAATGACCAAATTCTGCACATTTAGGAGAGCGTGAACGACAGCGATAAATTTTTCATATTCTCATTTGGAATTGAACACTAGCGTTACATATATAACTGAAGGAAGGTCTGAGAGTAATAAGCGAACAGATTAGACGCAAAGATGCAGATGAGCAGATGCCCGCCAGCTTTATAGTTTAGCAGCTATATTCCAGAAATAAACTGCTGACAGTAGTCCCGTTCACGCTACGCCGGAGGAATTTAAAAACGCAACAGTCCTCGTTTATTTGGATTTTTGTTTGAGGAAAACTCGGTCAAGGAAAACACATGATTATCGCGAAGCCATCCTCTTTGAAAACCTTGGTTTCAAACTGTTTTCCATCCCAACTAAACAGTAAAACAGGCAAGTTCGAATTCTTCCGGTTTGAAGAGCGTTTTCAAAAAGCTCTGTTTTCGTGACGGATTAATGTGGACGATGGGGCTAACCGGAAAAATAGAGCGACGTTACTTCATTTTCATGCAAAGCCCCGGTCAGTGCATCCTGACAATAAACACAATGGATAAAACGCTAATAAAAAAGTGTGTTAAACAATAGGCGATAAAATCTAACTAAGCTTAATGCGAAAGGTATGCAGAGTTGCAAAAATTATAAAACGATAACTGTAAGCTAGCAAAGGTGAAGAGAATTGAAAAGAGCGTTGAAAATAAAACCCTAAACAAATATTTTTCCCACCTACACATTAAACAGCAGATGTTCTGCGATAGGTAAACACGTCTCAAAGACATGCCATGGACAGTTTGAATGCTTTACTTATGAGATGCTCTTAATTAGGAAAAAGGGTCAGACTTCTTTAAAACACTCAAACAAACTCCATTGCAGCAAAACTGTTCCCTTAGTTACGTAAATTCTTTCGTTCTTCTTCACACTTTATTTTATTCTAAACGTTACCAATTTTGTCATAATTCCAGGAGTTTTATTAATGGCTGGATACCAGGTAAATTGACTGACCATCTAGAGCAAAATTTTTCTTATAGAGGGGTTTATCTCAGTAATCTTTTTTTCGCAAGTGAAAACCAGCTGCCTACCTGCTAAAAAACGTCAATGAAAACCTTAATTTGTATTTGATAGTGGTGACATGTTGTCGGCGAAACGTCAAGTTTTAATACCCCTACTGTTTAATCTTAATTAGTAGATACCACACGGGTGAATGGTACTTTTCGCGCGCGCTGATTGGCTAGCTCGGAGGTGATTAGGCAAGTACTATTCACCTGCGAGTAGCCGAAGAAAAACAAAATGGCTTTTGTCGGTATATTGTCACAAATAAAGTTGCTATTTGGGCCGCTAGTTATTCAGCTTTTGTGGTATACACTAAAACAATTTTCACCTCACTTTCGGTAAAAGTGGTGGATATTTACCTCCACTTAGTGAATAATTGTTAAATATTTTACAAAGACAGACGTGTAACAATATTCCCATTGTAAAATAATGACGCCACAAACATTCATATGAGTGCAGAGGACGATGCTGGATCGCCAACATGTCGCGAACAAACAAACGGTGACTAGAAGTCGCGATCCGTCATGCACCGTCACCAGTTTGACGACCCGTTACGGATCGCGTGTATTGGACAACGCCTCACCCTACCCATCAAGCCCAAGAATTTTGGTTGTCACGGGATTGTACGCCCCTTCATACAAACCAAAGAAAAATATCACATTCTGCAAGACATGGTGGCGTCTCGCGAAACAGAATTTTCAAGCTTCCAAGGTGTTGTTAATTTCCGATCTTAATTGAGAAACTTACGTTTTTCAGCCTTAATTTTGAAAGTAAAAACACCGAACAATGTTTACAAAACACCGACCTGTAAACTCATGGGAAATATTAAAACCCGGCTGGATAATTTTCCCTTCTTTTGATGTCCGAAAATATGTACGACGCCTTAAAATTTGTTTTGACTTCAGTTTTGAAAAATATTGAAAACAAACAATGAGTGGTGCAATTAAGTTAACTGTTAGTTGCTATATAAAAAAAAAACAGACTTTACAAGTACTGTCCAGCAGGCATGTGAAATTAACCAATTTGAAGCGTTTTGCAAGTGTCCACTGATTCAGAGGATCGAATAGATCTGTCAAGTTTGGAATAAATGACAGAGCCTAAGTAAAGATAGAACTGGTAACAACAAGTAAATCCGCAAAGTACGGAAGTACAAGACCATTTTTGACATTACACATTATGATTGCAATGGCTTACAGTCGTCGCGTACGATGTGTCACTTGTTAGTTTCGCTCGCTCTGTAAGTTTGATCGTTTTAGCATAAAGAAACACTTCTAAATGTATTGAGAACAAGGGAAAATCAATGGTTCAATTTAACCAATCTCAACTTATGACTTAAGAGGGTTAAATCAAGCAACAAACATGCCCGGACAGGCGCAGGAGATTCTCGTTTCTGTTTCTCTTGGTATTCTCTCAGTTATTATCGTGGTGGCAAATTTTTTCGTTTGCGCTCTGGTTTGCTTTATCAAGACCCTCCGAACGTACACAAACTGGTTGGTATTGTCACTTGCTGTATCAGACATCCTAACAGGAGGTGTTTTGCTGCCTATAGTACTCATCAAGCCCATATCGCTTGTGACAGGCTACCTCATGACCTTAATACTATTCACAGGCGTCGCTAACATTTGCGCAGTGACTTACGATCGCTATGTTGCAATAATGAAGCCGCTACTTTACCCGTATCTCGCACCGAAGATTTTCAAAAGAGCCATCGTAGTTTCGTGGCTGATTCCAACCATATACAGCGTACTTCCGTTAGCCTGGAACACGAATCTCACCAAAACAATCCACATCGTGTACATCGTTTGCTTGGAGGTCTTTGGCGTTGTCGTGCCTTACATCTTTGTAACCTTCGCTTATGTTCGAATTTTCAGACAAGTGCGACGAAGCTTAACCATGAGGAAAGACTTTGAATCCGCGAGAGAAAAGAGAGCGGAGCGTCGACGTATCTCATCGGACGCCCAGGTGGCGAAAGTGTTTTGCATAGTCTCCACAGCATTCTTACTCTCTTGGTTACCGATCTTATACTCAACAACTGTCTACGATGTCTTGAATCGGTCTGACCTTTATTCTGGTGTTTTGAACACTATTTCGCCTGTTACAGTAGCGATTAGTTCGCTTGTAAATCCACTAATATATGCTTTCTTAAAACCGGATTTCAGAGTAGTCATTCGAAATGTCTGTCGAAAGAATACTAAGACGATAGTCGTGCCAAAGAAACCAAGCATTCCGTCCTCGCCTCCTCGGGCAAAAACAGAGGAAAAAACAAAGCAAAAAGACCAGACCGTTGAAAATCACGAAAGCAATTCATCGTCAGTGTATGACACGAAGTTGTAAAACATTCTGGGACCTCGATACAGGATTTCAAGACTTGTTTGGTTCTCAAAGGCAACTGGCAAGACAGACACTCGTTATGGGAACGTTTAAACTCCCTGTTAAAGGGGCTCCGTCACCGTATGGTTTGAGTTATTTTGACCACGGACAAAATTACCATTAAATTGAAAAAAAACCTGACAATTATACTTTACAACGATAGAAAAACACCAAAGAGATAATAATAAACCAAAAGGAACAAGAATGCTTAAGGGTAGAGAAGATTGACACGGATTAGAAACAACAAAATTGAAAAATTTAGGCTAAACTTTTCAACCGTCTAAGTGTGGCGTAGCTCCTTTAAGTAAACCGCAAGTGATAACAGGGAGCTAAGATATGCTCTAAATTTCTTTCTCAGCGGCGTGAAGTAACTCAATTCTGCGTTGTTTGAAGAACATGAACCACCGATGGTTAAATTCAGTTCGATTTTCAATTTAACACTGTGTTCCATATTCAGTTTCGAGATATCGATCGTTGTGACTCTGAGGAACAAACTAAATGACTTATCGCAAGATTCGTTACGTATTTAACGGGAGGGAGTTGTGAGAGCAATAAGCGAACTGAATAGATGCCAGCCTTATAGTTTAGCAGCTACATTCGAGAAATAAACGCCAGACAGAACTACTGACTGTAGCTTCGTTCACACTACAGCGCAGAAAATTACGGCGTTTCCACTTTGAGAACACATCAGATGTTTACTCTCCACACAACGCAGGAAGAATTTAAAAACGCATAACCCTCGGTCATTTTGAAAACACATGATTATCGCGAAGCCATCCGCTTTGAAAACCTTGGTTTCAAAATGTTTTCCATCCAAACTAAACAGTAAAACAGGCGTTTTTAAATTCCACCGGTTTGAAGAGCGTTTTCAAAAAGCTCTGTTTTCGTGACGGATTAATGGGGACGATGGGCCTAACCAGAGAAATAGAGCGACGTTACTTCATTTTCATGCAAGCCCCGGTCAGTGCATCCTGACAATAAACACAATGGATAAAACGCTAAAATATGTGCATAGATCAATAGACGATATAATCTAAAAAAGCTTAATGCGAAAGGTATGCAGAGTTTCAAAATTATAAAATTATAATTATAAGCTTAAAAAAAGTGAAGAGAATTGAAAAAAAGAATTGAAACCAAAAATCTAAAAAAATACTTTTTCCGCTTACACATCAAACAGCACAGATGTTCCGCGATAGGTAAACACATCTTAAAGACGCACCGTGGAAAGTTTGAACACTTTATTATGAGATGCTCTTAATTAGGAAAAAGAGTCTGACTTTTTAAAAACACTCAACCGGACCCCATCGCAGTCAAACTGTTCCCTTATTAGGCCAATTAGTTATGTAAATTCTTTCGCTCTTCTTCACACCCTATTTTATTCTAAACATGTTCTAAACGTTACCAATTAATCTTGTCATAATTTCAGGAATTTTATTAATGGCTGGATACCAAGTAAATTGACTGACCATCCAGAGGACAATTTTTCTTATAGAGAGATTTACCTCAAAAAACTTTTTTCCGCCAGTGAAAACCAGCTGCCTACCCGCTGAAAAACGCTAACGAAAACCTAAATTTGCATCTGATAATGGTGACATATTGTCGCCGAAACGTCATGTTTTATACCACTACTATTTATTTTTAAATGTTTTACAATAACTTCCATTATTCCGTTAAAGGTGAATTTATAGCGGAGCTCCTATGCGCCGACGGCGCCCAAACGGAGCACCATAGCTTAGAAATTTTTGTAACCCATCAAGCCCCAAAATTTTGGTTGTCACGCGACTGTCCGTACAACCGTCCCTACGAAGCGGTACGCCTCTTCATGTAAACCAAAGTGAAATATCACATTCTGCAAGACATGATGGTGTCTCGCGGCACAGAATTTTCAAGCTTCCAAGGTCGTGTTAATTTCCGATCGTTATTGAGAAACTTCGGTCTTTCAGCCTTAAATTTGAAAGTAAACACACCGAACAATGTTTAAGAAACACCGAAGAGTAAAATCGTGGGGTAGAGAGTCATATTAAAACCCTGCTGGATAATGTTTCCTTCTTTTGATGTCCCCAAATATGTACGCGTGACGCTTTCAAATTTGCTTTGACTTCAAATTTAACGCTTTAGCGTGAATGATGAACACTTATTCCCTAATTACGCTACAGACTTAGCAGTAATCAAAGATAAGTGCAGTGCGTTCAGCAGATCTGGTCAACTTTGGTAGCGTTTGAATGGTTTAATTTAAAACTAAGCCCCCTTTCCACAACTATCTGGATATTTTTGAATCCATAACTTCTATTTCCGAATAGAGCTTCCATTCACACACATCCGGCAAATTCGGCACCGAACTGCGAATCGCCGATTTAGTGTTGTTTTCAGGACTCCAGAGAGCTAAATGCTAATGCTTTGGGGGTGGATTAGAGTTCTTAAAGGACTGGTAGAGTTATGGCCGATAAAATGGCTGCAAAGCCGTTGGCTAAATAATAATCAAATTACGTTTTAGCGTGAAAGATGAACAATTATTCCCCAATTATGCTACAGACTAGCAGTAATCAAAGATCAGTGCAGTGCGTTCATGCACGTACTTTGTATATCTGGTCAACTTTTGGGCGTGCGAATGATTCGACAGAAAACTAAGTTTTATCGAATGACAGATAACGATCTGCACGTGAAGTTGCCCGGCGATGAATAAATTTATAACCTGTGGTTAACGTGTTTTTAATGAAGTATTATTGAAATTGTTCTGGACAAAATATTTCTTAGAAAAGGTCTTTTTTTAACCTGTCGGCGACACTCAAACTTCAATTTGCGGTCACCGAATATTCATTTCACACTGCTCGAATTTCCAACTTATTCTCGCAAATGAAAGAGGTTAAATAATAATTCTTACCACAAATCACGGCCTTTTGACGAGCTACGTACACAACATGAAAAGTTTGTTTTTTTGACAACCAATCATGGACACAACGAAGTTGCCGAGTTTCTCTTCGAGCTAAACAAATCGGAAGATCTGTTTTCTGACTAAAACTCGTGGCCATTTGCCCTCGCCGAGCTACAAAGCATTCATTCCTGATGACGCAGACTTATTTACTTGTTGTCTTAGGCGAGCATTGCAAATTGTAAACTACAACCTTGCAGAAACCACACACACCTCCTGCGAATCCACAAGCGTACACGTGACTCTATGCATGCGCTCATTACGTAATTTGCCCTTGCTGCGCAAGGACCAAATTGGTCGTGCCACAAAATCTTGATACACACCGGATCTTTACACCACGTGAACGCCAGAACGCCGTCAAAAGCATCAGTTTCATAGATATGCAAACAGCGGGATGTTAAACTGGCTGTCAAGGCTAATGTGTTAAATGTATCTGAATATTTTAACTTTCTGAGAAGAAATTTGCGGCCATCATTTAACACGTCAGTTTATTTGCTAGTCAACGTGTTACAAAGCACAGAGCCTCTGTATGCTTCCAGAATATGAATCAAACTTACAGCTCCTTTCAGTGGTGAGCGTTATCACTTTGT
>JAHPZR010010946.1:0-5000 GCA_019787425.1 Platygyra sinensis | reverse complement strand
TATACAAGGGTTTGTCCGACGAAGAGCGTCGGCTTCTTCGATCAGAGACGTCGGCTACTTTCTGCCTAAACTGAAGTAATTAAAGAACGATCCAAAATTAAATTTTATTTTGATGGGCTTGGATGTACTTTTTACCTCAATTTCGAGATCAAGGTCACGCCTCATTGCGCTAAGAAATCGTACTTATATGTATACACAGTTTGATGCCTAGAATGCTGGATATAGTGTTTAAAGAGCTTCCAGATTTCAAAATTTTTCTGGGGGGGGCATGCCCCCACACCCCCCTAGCAAAAGGGGCCTTGCGGCCCCTTGTCAATACCGTCGCCTACTCTTCTCAAACTGGCTGCTTCAAACTTTATTGAAACCCCTGAGTACATGTATATGAAAATGTCAAATAACCCTGCCAAATATGAAGTACTAATCAAACAATACTTGCGGTCAATCCTGGACTAAGTATCGGTTGAATGGTTCCTTTTTGTTTCTTGTCTTGAAACACAACAATTTCCGGATTTTCTGGAAACTTTCACCGGGAATTTCCGTACCATTTGTCCCCGTCTCAATATTATCGGAATTTTCGGTTGAGTGGAACGTGCTTAATATGAGTCGAGTTCTTAGGCAAGAGACGTCACTGACTCGCAATGCTTCTCTTTATCGAGAAGTATACTGAAATGGCTAGCGGTGAACTGTCGGGGCTACCTGACAGACTGCTGCTCAAGTGCCGGGGGGAGGGGTGGAGTACCCTGAGATGAACTACCTGTCGCTAAGCTGGCCTTGTGACTCGGTTTAGTTCGAGTTAAACTCAGTTTTTGAACATAGAGACCTCTAGTCAGTCTACTGAATCTTACAATCAGACACACAGACAGGAAAAAAATGGATCACTTCATGTTCATACAACTGTCTCTTGGTAACCTATGACACCATCTACTAAGTAAGAAGGAAGAATAGATTCTCCGTGTTACCTTGGCGAAAAGCAGTTGATCATTCACCATTTCCCAGAATGTATCACTGCTCACATCACTCCACTCGTGCTCTGTTGACACATGTTTACTTTGATTAGTTAATGAGAAATAATTACGGACATGAATTTATCAATCTCATTTACAACCAATCAAGATTACACTGGAGAAATTGACGGTATTAGGTATTTGATCTTAATTTTGCATATACGATTCAGATTAATCTCTAAAACCTTCGAGACAGTATTTTATGACGATTCATAAATAACTCAAAGTTCGTCAAACACACTCCACTTCGCGTCGTCACAGATTTGCCATCTCGGTGTTTGAAAATTTGGTAAAATATTGTCTCTCTGGTTTGATATATAACTTACAAAAAATGTACAATAACCTGCAGTTTGGGGTTTCTCGTAGAAAACTGGTGGCAAACGCGAGAGAGGAGCCTCAGCCACTACGCACGCTCTTATTTTGCCATTCATACGCCGCTCGAACAAATGCCGAGAGAAAACGCCAGTAAACTGTTCAACAACAGAACACTTTGGCGATGAAAGTGTGGTTGACAATTCTTTTTCATAGAAGTCCTTTGTTCACTTACCAAGAGGGGCAACGTTAACCAGAGAACACTCAATAGCCTGGAGGGGCAGCTGTAAAATGCTTTTCCAGGCAGGAACAATCCTATCTGCTGATATCCACTCTCGATCACCAAAGTCCACGTAAAACACATCATATTCGTTTTCTGGTCTGCTACCTAACACACGAGCTCGATACCACCTGGGAGAGGAAAGCTATCGGTTATACCAATGACTTGCAATATTTTCTTTTAAGAACATGGCTAGCCATGTAGCATGGTCGACTGCTTTGAGCACTGCTCTTAGATCTCGAAGGTTGCGAGTTCGCGGGTCGCTTTTTCATTTCAAAAAATTATCTCGTCTAGTACTACACAAATGAAAACAAACCATTTAACCAAAAATTATGTTCACTGAAAAAAGTATAAAATCTATTTGAAGTCGATGTAATACACCGATACAGGAAACTCTCTACACGCAGCACTCTGTCTACGGCAACGTTTAATGAATTAAATTATTGAGCAATGTTTATAAACTTCAATTTTCAAATAAGAATAACTTTTGTACGAATAACGTAAGCATCTAATGAACTCACATGTCGTCCTCTGTAAACTTTGCTACACAGAGAGAACCAATTGTGATTTCGCTTCCTTCCAAATCTACTTTGCCAACGTCAGAGTTAATCTTCTGTTTCAGATACTCTAAGCTATAAATAAACAAATCAAATAAAACATATAGATGTTATTGAACTAGCACGAGGTCCATATTGGGAAAATATTAGATATTGCTGTTTTAAGGTTTTAGGGGAAAAAGGTCCTTGCACTCAGCAACAGGATTCAACAAATATTAACTTTTAAAGTTTTTCAACTGAAATTTCACAGTCATAGTATATGGGCTGTAACCTTAATCGTCACTCACCTTTCTTCTGATGATGTCAGTTGGACAAAGAAGAGTTCTGGATTTTCCACAGCAGACACGTAAACAGAATGGTAACCATCCTCGGGCAACACAACTGTTTCCAGTGCGGGTGACTGCTCAGCACTACTAACAATGTTAATAAGAAAGGCGTGATAACTCGCTTGATAAGAGTAATAACGGGAATTATTATTCAGCTTTCATACACTGTACGAATTCCGATTTTCTGATTAATTGATTTGTACCACGTGACACTGGGTTGTGACGAAACAACCTCCTTGACGTCATTATCGTGGTGTAATAGCCGTGGTGTAGATTCAACACTTCATATAACATTTCCAAACAACTTAAAGCTAGTCAAAAAAAACAGTCTGGTGTGCGTTGTGTTCACTTTGGAAACTTTGGAGCTTTAAAAAAGTGATTGGCCACTCTCTCTCTCGTACGTGACATTTTTCAACCACTTTCTTGAAATTATCCTGCATCAGTGGATTTTACGAGAGTGCACGAGAGTGCACGAGAGTTCCGGGTTTGACAAGCAGGTCATGCTAACTCTCGTGTACTCTGAGCTTGTTTGTAGCCGATAACAACTGAAGACAACCTTCCTTTTCTAATTGATTACACCAATATCCGATAGGATTATTTCATGGTACACGTACCGTGTCTCTCCAGTGCTGCTGCTAGCTGCACCCTCCAGAGGCTGAAGGTCAATCACTCCTTCACAAAGGTTTCTGAGCAGACGCACATGCTAGAGAGATATATATATGAAGCTACGCATGTAATTATGGCTAAACTCTTTAGAGTGAATAGCCTTCTAAGTTACCACCTCTGTCAATAGCACAACAGCCATTTTATTGATATGACTGCACCTCACTCAGGCTAACGCGACTGTGTCAGGAACTCAGTCACAGGCTCACAGCAATTTGAGTTTTTTCGGCCACGTACACAATTATACTTTTAAATTAAAGGAAACCTGAAATTAGTAGTTTACTAAAATAGAAAAACACCAGAGAGATCATAATAAACCATAAAGGAACAAGGATGGTAAAGGATGGAGAAGATTGACACGGATTACAAACAACAAACTTGAAAAACGCAAGCTACACTTTTCAAGATGCACGACCGTGACGTAGCTCAATTAAATAATGAAGATTCTATCTCGGAAAATAATTTTTGCCAAGCAAAATAGAAAACAGAAGAAAATCGTGCTTGGAACATTAAGCTGAAGACATCAGCTGCACTGTTCTACTGCAACGGAAAACTTCCAAGACTTTTTTGAAGTTCTTCATGCCCGTGTCAGTACAATATTTACCCACCTGCTTGTTTTCAGTGGCACGTTTCCCCTTTAGCAGTTCCAATCTGATGTTAACGGCATTCGTTGTAACATTAATGTTCTTCAGATACTTCCTTTCAACCAAAGGATCCAACCACATTGTGTTGCCTAAGCTAAAAGATAAAATGATTTGATAACGTCAGAGACAAGAAAACAGACTGACTAACTGATTTTTTTTGGCTCGTTTCAGAAAATAAGTCGACTAGATAGCCAAAGTAAGTTCCAGATGTTCAGACTATTTACCGTCCGCCATATTGGAGGACCAAGGAGGTCCTCCAACATGGCGGCTCCATACTAAGCTCTACAATTTTGCGCGAAACATTTCGACGAATATCTCAAATTTGGGACAACACACACACCTCAAACTTGGAGAATGGTCTTCTTTATTTATCGTCTACAATATTACAATTTTTTGACTTTATCCACTGCATGGTTTTTGATTTTAATTTTCATTGCGTGACAATGCACACACTCTATAAACAGAACTTGCTAGGCTATGTTTAGTACGACTTTGATTGCAATTATGTTGGGCCGAGACAGAACAAGTTCCATTAAGTGCTGCCTTGTGTACCACCGTCTAAATTTCGCAAAAATTTCTTTGCAGCATTTCTACAATCGCTGTCAAAGCAGCACTTCATTCTTCCATTTTGTATGCAAGACAATTGGTCGTTCTTATCCCATACTGTAATAGCTGGATTTTTTTACCGGCCAAAGAGAATAGTAAACATCAAAAAAACTACAAAGCAAATCTAAATTTTTACGAGTCTGTGACAAGTTGGCTACCATTTGTGTCTTGAGCCCATCAGTGTGAGGTAAGTAGGCGGACAAATGATTAAGACGAAATCCGATAGAAGATGGAGCAATTTCAGGTTTTAGTGGACAAAAATCTGTACCAGAGTAATTTTAAATATTTTACAATCATTTTTACATTTTTTTAAAGCTAAATACATAAATAATTGCCTGGAATAACACCGAAAAATAATTTCCCACGGGAACGAGAGAAAATAAATTTCAAAGTTCAGTGATTTTGTGGAAGCACAGGCAAAATTCCATCATCAGTTTCATTTCACCAAAACTTTTAAGCGTTTCATACGAAGTTCAACATTCGTTTTCGACGTTTGGTGTTGCTAGAAATGAATTGTTTTGAGAAGATAATTAAAAGAGCCCTACAGAAGTTTCCAATACAATGTAAATAATCTTGGTACAAGATTTTTGTCCACTTGTTACTCCAAC
>JAHPZR010010944.1:5000-32500 GCA_019787425.1 Platygyra sinensis | reverse complement strand
CCAAGAGCTTGCGAGCTTCTTCATAACCCTTGTCAGAATCCCAGGTCAAGAAACCTTTCACGACTTCATGGGCTTTGCCGGAAGTATACTTGCTCAAAAAGTACAGTTTATCCTTTTCTGAGTCAACTTTCTTCTCTATCATGGCATCGAAGGCAGCTATGAATGTCGGGTAATCAAAATAACTTCCTTTAAAGACAGGCGGTTCTTGAGAAGGAAGCGTACTGGCTCTTTGCTGGTTGACAATTAGAGCACTTAATTCCGCTTGTTTCTCTTGGAGACTGACTATTTGTTTAAGAGTCGTGTCTTTAGGTGTTGTTGGCTCGTTTAGCTCTGGAGCGAAATTGTTATCTTGACTAGTGGCCTCTCTTATTGGAGGCGTCAGTGGCGCGAAAGGAACTGCTTCCGGTCTCAACAATGAAGGTTCATGTTTTACGACAGTTTTTTCGACATTGAATTTAGCTTTGCGGAAACTTTCTTCGAATCTCTCATCCGATTTCGCATCCTTTCGAGCTAGGCCATTCTTCACTTCTTCGTTCATGACCAATTTGATCGCTTCCTCTTCAGCATCTGCCAAGGCGATCTCCTTTTCCAGCTGAATTCTTCTTAAATTGGTTTCATGGTCCAAGTACTTCATTTCGACCTTCAGCTTCGCTGCCCTGGCCGCCGCCTCTACTCTCTTTGACACGACCGACGACCTAGACGACCTTGAAGAACCTGATACCTTTGTTCTTCCAGAACGGCTTGATTTGGTTGGCTTAGTTTCTTGCCTATTAGATTCGAATTCTTCATGCTTTCGTTGTTCGATTGAGCGAAGGATTTCGTTTAGTCGCATTCAACATTCGGTAAACTCCCGATCGCACAAATCGAAATATCGGTAAGCAGCACCTTTAGCGCTTTCATTATCAAGTAACTCGTCATAAGATCGGTATGCCTGATTGAGTTCCTCTTTAATTACATCCAGGATGTCTCTCTCTTTTTCTAATTCTTCGGTTCATGGGTGGCAGTCGAGCAATGAGTAAATTCTTCCAACATGTTTACGCAATTTGTTTTCTACTTCTTGCTTTCTTAAAGCGCGAACTTCCAATTGATAGGCTCTGCCTTTGTCGGTCAAAGTCCGCTCGTGCGGTTCTCTCAAATTTGGAGGATCGTATTGCCTGCCACGAGGACTATGTACTTCGTCTAAACTAAGATCTCTTAAATCGTATAGTTCATCTGGAATTTCAACTTCTGCTTGTTTCTTCTCCAATGAGAGAATCTTTCGAACTGTAACTCGAGGCGATCGACTACCACTGTCGCTCATCCTCAACAAACTTTAAATTCAGCCAAAGGCGTGAATTGGTGATATTTTACTGTAGCGACAAGCGAACATCAAGGCCGAATGAAGTGCCAAGAAAATCGTGACCGGTGAAACACCACGCCAAGCCAGGGGATACGTTACAGAGACATTTAATCAATCTCGTAAACTGTAAGCGAATTAAAAAGGGGACTTACATAAACAATTGTACTTGATTTAACATGTGGTGACATAACAGCATAAATGAATCTAACATACTAAAAGGAACTAATAAATGAACTCTAAATGCCACAGCAAACACAAAGTATATATACAAAATATAAACACGAAATAAAGACGAAAGAGCTTGCCCACAAGGGAATAAAGGGAAATTATAACTAGAAATAACCGCTTGCTGATACGAGGGCGGTGACTACATAATACACACTTAAGGCATAAGCTCGTATCAAAAGAAACGCTACTCTGCATAAATCGGGCAAGCTACAAAACTGAAAACGAACAAAAACAACTTACATATCGGTCCCTTTACGCAGGTGGCTTGCATCCAAAACTTAACAAATCAACTTGCGATGAACAACGTGAGTGAATGGCGAACAGTGAATAATGAATTGAAAGGCAAACGATATGATAACTAAAAATCAGTGGGAGAGAAAGGCTATCCGGAGGAATCAAATGGCACAATGGATAACTGTAACGCAAACGTCACGCAAATCTTAAGTCACGCATTTACAGTTAGAGTATGGAAAGATCTTTGCTGTAAATGTCATTTTAAACCTAGTTTAGGTGCCACTTTTGATATTTTGAGTCTTCCTTATAGCTAATTATTTATTCATTTTCACAAGCGCCGCAGTGAGGTATCTAAGATTTTTTTGCAGTTATCCAATTTGTATCCAACCGCAACGAAATTTCGATGAAAAGCACTTTGGATGTACCTGAATGCTGTGGTCTGGTCGATATGGAGCAATACGTCCTTGTTTTAAGGCAGCGTGATCCGGAAAAGTCACGAATTTTGATTACTGAATCGACCAAAAGTCTCTCCTCAGACAGCTGAAGTCGTTTCGGGCCGTAGCAACAAAGAAAAGCAGGAATTGCAACAAAACATACTGGTTTTAGTATATACACACTAAGGCCTTTTGTTAAAAAAAATATAAAGGCTAACTTTTTTGTGACCCGAAATTGACTGGACCACTGTTAGCGGGACAGCCACTTAATGTTTCGAACCAGGAGACGTTGCTGTCTGGCACTCAGTTTTTGGGGGTGTCCGAGCATTTTTCGGTCACTAAAATTTCCCTGAATCCCACATTGTAAAATTCTTCTCATGGACAACCAGGATATGCCACATGCCTCCCCAGTAGTTCTCATCTGACTCATGTCAGTGTTCCTTCTCAGTCAGCACAGATAAGTCCTCTGAAAACCATTTTGATATCACCTTGTTTTGCTCTAAAAATGCTCAACACAACTGAGAAATTGAAAAAGTGTTTACTAAATCTTTTTTTGTACACTATTTAAAAGCCCCCATCCAAAACAATGTGTCATGCTGTAGCAACACCCTTTTTCTCGCCAAAATTCAAGTTCATTCCTGATTGACCCGAATGCAAAATTTCGTGACCTCAAATTATCATTTATAGACAATCACTGTCATAAGTTGTTGGCCCACACACACCCCCTTTCCCCCATTCAATGTTGGAAAACACAATTTGTCCGAACTCCTTGCGAGGGCGCTATTACGGTTTGTAAACAACATTGAATGGGTGGGAGCGGGAGGGTGACTCAAATAAGGTGTTCCTGTGCCAACAATATGGCAATGATTGTAGGTTCTTGGTCCTCTTTGAACGAGCTTTGAATGGTTAAATAGGCTTTTTACTCCATCCTGACCGCATGTACCAAAATTTAGTAGTAAATTTCATACCCATTTTTCATATATAATTTTTGTTTGTGCGCAAACATAGCCTTGATTTAACCATTTTGGGACAACAAATATGCAAAGCTAAAAGTAAATTTCCAATCGCCCTATAATGCATTGCAAAACTATAGTCAATAATAATAATAATAATTTAATAGTAAATTTAATTCATATACAGTACCGCATGAAAGTATTTACCCATTAGCACGCGGTAAAACCTCGTCCTTGCCTAAGGGTTCTGCTGTGAATTCACTGCGGTGGGACGAATTCCTCAACCTCGTCTTGGACGGACGCAACCGAATGCCGCGGCAAGCCAGACGAGGTATACCATGGTGAAGAAACAATAGAAGCTAATTTCTTTTGTAATAGGTGTTTCCTTATTGATCTCTCTTATACGTGAAATTTCCATGCTTGTAACTTGTTTACAGGGCTCGCGGTATGCTTTGAATGAACAACTGACAAAGTTTTTACGTCCTTGATTCTCACACCCTCGGAACTGGCGCCGCCGAAAAACATTTACCGATTCGCAATTTCCATGAACATAATAATTAATTTTGTCCAGACAAAACTCTATACATTGCTGACATAGGCATCGACATTATAATTATAAGCGTCGCACAACAACGAAAACCAAAGTTTTCACTCATGAGAAATTCTCACAGATCTAACTACTGGCCATCGCAAAACATTCCTTTCTTTCAAAATGCCGCGTCACGATTTCTCATACACAATAATTCGTTCCATCTTAACTTTATTTACAATTGCAAACATAAGCATCAATATTAAACTCATCGTTTTGTTCCAGCTTCTGATCGATAAAATCGAAGTGTCTCCTTTCCAGTGTTGGTGGTCGGCCGCTACAAGAGTCACGGAGAGAAAGGTCCCGTTTAAACCGCTTATAATACTTGGCCACGGTTTTTCTATTGATTTTGATACCTTCAACACTGAGAAATTCTCGAACAGCTTTAACAATTGCGTTTGATTTATAAAATGAGAGCAATCTCAGCCGTACTTATTCTGACGTTCGACACATTCTCGACACAAACAACTCTCAACACATACTGACACGTGTGCACGTGACTTCAAAAACGTGATTCGTCATGAGACATGAGTTCAAACACGTGAATTGTAATGTGGCTTGTCTGTCGCTTTATATCGACTGCTTTTTTTCCGGACTCTGAGAAAACTATTACATGTATTGAAGAAACTTTTATCCTTGGAAGTACTTTCGCATCAAAGATGAAAATACTCAAGCCAAATAGAATGGCATTGAAGCTAAGTATTTCGCACCGCACTGCCGACTAGGCAACAAACTATGTATTTATCTTGACAGCAATGTATCTTTAACCGAAAACAAAGCATATTTCCTTACATTTCACTCCCATTCACGACAAGAAAATCATGACATGTAGCAACACTGTAATAAATGGGACCTTCCTTTCCGTGACTCTCATGGCAGCCGACCACCAACAGGAAAGGAGAACACTTCGATTTCATCGATCAGAAGCTGGAAACAAAACGATGAGTACTAATATTGATGCTTATGTTTGCAATTTGTAAATAAAGTTAAGATGGAAAGAATTATTGTGTATATGAGAAATCGTGAAGCGGCATTTTGAAAGAAAGGAATGTTTTGCGATGGCCAGTAATTAGATCTGTGAGAATTTCTCACGGGTGAAAACTTTGGTTTTCATTTTTTGTGTCTCGCTTACAATTATAACATCGATGCCTATGTCAGCAATGTACAGAGTTTTGTCAGAACGAATTATTATGTTCGTGGAAATCGCAAATCGGTAAAAGTTTTTCAGTGGCGCAAGTTCCAAGGGTTTGACGACGGTTCTGTGAGAATCAAGGACGTAAAAACTTACTGCGAGCCCTGTAAACAATTTCACATATAAGAGAAATCAATAAGGAAACACTTATTAACAAAAGAAATTAGCTTCTATTGTTTCTTCACCGCGGTATACCTTGTCTGGCTTGCCGCGGTGTTAGGTTGCGTCCGTCCAAGACGAGGTTGAGGAATTCGTCCCACCACAGTGAATTTGCGGCAGAACCCTTCCGGCAAGGACGAGGTTTTACCGCGTGCTAATGGGTAAATACTTTCATGCGGTACTGTATATGAATTAAATTTACTATTAAATTATTATTATTATTATTGACTATAGTTTTGCAATGCATTATAGGGCGATTGGAAATTTACTTTTAGCTTTGCATATTTGTTGTCCCAAAATGGTTAAATCAAGGCTATGTTTGCGCACAAACAAAAAATTATATATGAAAAATGGGTATGAAATTTACTACTAAATTTTGGTACATGCGGTCAGGATGGAGTAAAAAAGCCTATTTAACCATTCAAAGCTCGTTCAAAGAGGACCAAGAACCTACAATCATTGCCATATTGTTGGCACAGGAACACCTTATTTGAGTCACCCTCCCGCTCCCACCCATTCAATGTTGTTTACAAACCGTAATAGCGCCCTCGCAAGGAGTTCGGACAAATTGTGTTTTCCAACATTGAATGGGGGAAAGGGGGTGTGTGTGGGCCAACAACTTATGACAGTGATTGTCTATAAATGATAATTTGAGGTCACGAAATTTTGCATTCGGGTCAATCAGGAATGAACTTGAATTTTGGCGAGAAAAAGGGTGTTGCTACAGCATGACACATTGTTTTGGATGGGGGCTTTTAAATAGTGTACAAAAAAAGATTTAGTAAACACTTTTTCAATTTCTCAGTTGTGTTGAGCATTTTTAGAGCAAAACAAGGTGATATCAAAATGGTTTTCAGAGGACTTATCTGTGCTGACTGAGAAGGAACACTGACATGAGTCAGATGAGAACTACTGGGGAGGCATGTGGCATATCCTGGTTGTCCATGAGAAGAATTTTACAATGTGGGATTCAGGGAAATTTTAGTGACCGAAAAATGCTCGGACACCCCCAAAAACTGAGTGCCAGACAGCAACGTCTCCTGGTTCGAAACATTAAGTGGCTGTCCCGCTAACAGTGGTCCAGTCAATTTCGGGTCACAAAAAAGTTAGCCTTTATATTTTTTTTAACAAAAAGGCCTTAGTGTGTATATACTAAAACCAGTATGTTTTGTTGCAATTCCTGCTTTTCTTTGTTGCTACGGCCCGAAACGACTTCAGCTGTCTGAGGAGAGACTTTTGGTCGATTCAGTAATCAAAATTCGTGACTTTTCCGGATCACGCTGCCTTAAAACAAGGACGTATTGCTCCATATCGACCAGACCACAGCATTCAGGTACATCCAAAGTGCTTTTCATCGAAATTTCGTTGCGGTTGGATACAAATTGGATAACTGCAAAAAAATCTTAGATACCTCACTGCGGCGCTTGTGAAAATGAATAAATAATTAGCTATAAGGAAGACTCAAAATATCAAAAGTGGCACCTAAACTAGGTTTAAAATGACATTTACAGCAAAGATCTTTCCATACTCTAACTGTAAATGCGTGACTTAAGATTTGCGTGACGTTTGCGTTACAGTTATCCATTGTGCCATTTGATTCCTCCGGATAGCCTTTCTCTCCCACTGATTTTTAGTTATCATATCGTTTGCCTTTCAATTCATTATTCACTGTTCGCCATTCACTCACGTTGTTCATCGCAAGTTGATTTGTTAAGTTTTGGATGCAAGCCACCTGCGTAAAGGGACCGATATGTAAGTTGTTTTTGTTCGTTTTCAGTTTTGTAGCTTGCCCGATTTATGCAGAGTAGCGTTTCTTTTGATACGAGCTTATGCCTTAAGTGTGTATTATGTAGTCACCGCCCTCGTATCAGCAAGCGGTTATTTCTAGTTATAATTTCCCTTTATTCCCTTGTGGGCAAGCTCTTTCGTCTTTATTTCGTGTTTATATTTTGTATATATACTTTGTGTTTGCTGTGGCATTTAGAGTTCATTTATTAGTTCCTTTTAGTATGTTAGATTCATTTATGCTGTTATGTCACCACATGTTAAATCAAGTACAATTGTTTATGTAAGTCCCCTTTTTAATTCGCTTACAGTTTACGAGATTGATTAAATGTCTCTGTAACGTATCCCCTGGCTTGGCGTGGTGTTTCACCGGTCACGATTTTCTTGGCACTTCATTCGGCCTTGATGTTCGCTTGTCGCTACAGTAAAATATCACCAATTCACGCCTTTGGCTGAATTTAAAGTTTGTTGAGGATGAGCGACAGTGGTAGTCGATCGCCTCGAGTTACAGTTCGAAAGATTCTCTCATTGGAGAAGAAACAAGCAGAAGTTGAAATTCCAGATGAACTATACGATTTAAGAGATCTTAGTTTAGACGAAGTACATAGTCCTCGTGGCAGGCAATACGATCCTCCAAATTTGAGAGAACCGCACGAGCGGACTTTGACCGACAAAGGCAGAGCCTATCAATTGGAAGTTCGCGCTTTAAGAAAGCAAGAAGTAGAAAACAAATTGCGTAAACATGTTGGAAGAATTTACTCATTGCTCGACTGCCACCCATGAACCGAAGAATTAGAAAAAGAGAGAGACATCCTGGATGTAATTAAAGAGGAACTCAATCAGGCATACCGATCTTATGACGAGTTACTTGATAATGAAAGCGCTAAAGGTGCTGCTTACCGATATTTCGATTTGTGCGATCGGGAGTTTACCGAATGTTGAATGCGACTAAACGAAATCCTTCGCTCAATCGAACAACGAAAGCATGAAGAATTCGAATCTAATAGGCAAGAAACTAAGCCAACCAAATCAAGCCGTTCTGGAAGAACAAAGGTATCAGGTTCTTCAAGGTCGTCTAGGTCGTCGGTCGTGTCAAAGAGAGTAGAGGCGGCGGCCAGGGCAGCGAAGCTGAAGGTCGAAATGAAGTACTTGGACCATGAAACCAATTTAAGAAGAATTCAGCTGGAAAAGGAGATCGCCTTGGCAGATGCTGAAGAGGAAGCGATCAAATTGGTCATGAACGAAGAAGTGAAGAATGGCCTAGCTCGAAAGGATGCGAAATCGGATGAGAGATTCGAAGAAAGTTTCCGCAAAGCTAAATTCAATGTCGAAAAAACTGTCGTAAAACATGAACCTTCATTGTTGAGACCGGAAGCAGTTCCTTTCGCGCCACTGACGCCTCCAATAAGAGAGGCCACTAGTCAAGATAACAATTTCGCTCCAGAGCTAAACGAGCCAACAACACCTAAAGACACGACTCTTAAACAAATAGTCAGTCTCCAAGAGAAACAAGCGGAATTAAGTGCTCTAATTGTCAACCAGCAAAGAGCCAGTACGCTTCCTTCTCAAGAACCGCCTGTCTTTAAAGGAAGTTATTTTGATTACCCGACATTCATAGCTGCCTTCGATGCCATGATAGAGAAGAAAGTTGACTCAGAAAAGGATAAACTGTACTTTTTGAGCAAGTATACTTCCGGCAAAGCCCATGAAGTCGTGAAAGGTTTCTTGACCTGGGATTCTGACAAGGGTTATGAAGAAGCTCGCAAGCTCTTGGCTCAGCGTTTCGGTAACCCATTTCAAGTAGCCGAAGCTTATAAGGCTAAACTGCTTAATTGGCCGCAGATCGTCGAAGGAGATAGCTCCAGTCTTCAAGATTTCTCTGATTTTCTTGTCCGTTGTGAAGGGGCCATGCAGTCCATGAAGTACATGGAAGAACTAAATTCAACTAGGTTACTTCAGGAAATTAGCACCAAACTGCCCCTCAAGTCAGGCTCCAGGTGGTGTCGCCAAGCACGTGATGTCCTGAAGAAAACGGAGAGAACGGTATCCTTCCATGATCTCGTGGAATTTGTCAGAGAAGAAGCAGATCTCGCAAATGATCCAGTCTTTTCTCCCAAAGCTTTGAAAAGTAAAAGAAACAAGGTGCCTGACAGAAACTGAGTAAAGAGAAGTCAAGGAGCTAACAGTTTTGCATCGTTTTCCTCTCGTACCACGCCTAGCGAGAGCCAAGGAAGGTCTAATGCAGAGCAAGAGCCAAAAAAGCAAAGTTCGTGCATCTTTTGCGGTGGTAATCACCCATCTCACAAGTGCGGAGAACTAAGTAAGAAGAGCATTGACCAGCGCCTGGCACTGGTTAGATCAAACTTTAAATTCAGCCAAAGGCGTGAATTGGTGATATTTTACTGTAGCGACAAGCGAACATCAAGGCCGAATGAAGTGCCAAGAAAATCGTGACCGGTGAAACACCACGCCAAGCCAGGGGATACGTTACAGAGACATTTAATCAATCTCGTAAACTGTAAGCGAATTAAAAGGGGACTTACATAAACAATTGTACTTGATTTAACATGTGGTGACATAACAGCATAAATGAATCTAACATACTAAAAGGAACTAATAAATGAACTCTAAATGCCACAGCAAACACAAAGTATATATACAAAATATAAACACGAAATAAAGACGAAAGAGCTTGCCCACAAGGGAATAAAGGGAAATTATAACTAGAAATAACCGCTTGCTGATACGAGGGCGGTGACTACATAATACACACTTAAGGCATAAGCTCGTATCAAAAGAAACGCTACTCTGCATAAATCGGGCAAGCTACAAAACTGAAAACGAACAAAAACAACTTACATATCGGTCCCTTTACGCAGGTGGCTTGCATCCAAAACTTAACAAATCAACTTGCGATGAACAACGTGAGTGAATGGCGAACAGTGAATAATGAATTGAAAGGCAAACGATATGATAACTAAAAATCAGTGGGAGAGAAAGGCTATCCGGAGGAATCAAATGGCACAATGGATAACTGTAACGCAAACGTCACGCAAATCTTAAGTCACGCATTTACAGTTAGAGTATGGAAAGATCTTTGCTGTAAATGTCATTTTAAACCTAGTTTAGGTGCCACTTTTGATATTTTGAGTCTTCCTTATAGCTAATTATTTATTCATTTTCACAAGCGCCGCAGTGAGGTATCTAAGATTTTTTTGCAGTTATCCAATTTGTATCCAACCGCAACGAAATTTCGATGAAAAGCACTTTGGATGTACCTGAATGCTGTGGTCTGGTCGATATGGAGCAATACGTCCTTGTTTTAAGGCAGCGTGATCCGGAAAAGTCACGAATTTTGATTACTGAATCGACCAAAAGTCTCTCCTCAGACAGCTGAAGTCGTTTCGGGCCGTAGCAACAAAGAAAAGCAGGAATTGCAACAAAACATACTGGTTTTAGTATATACACACTAAGGCCTTTTTGTTAAAAAAAATATAAAGGCTAACTTTTTTGTGACCCGAAATTGACTGGACCACTGTTAGCGGGACAGCCACTTAATGTTTCGAACCAGGAGACGTTGCTGTCTGGCACTCAGTTTTTGGGGGTGTCCGAGCATTTTTCGGTCACTAAAATTTCCCTGAATCCCACATTGTAAAATTCTTCTCATGGACAACCAGGATATGCCACATGCCTCCCCAGTAGTTCTCATCTGACTCATGTCAGTGTTCCTTCTCAGTCAGCACAGATAAGTCCTCTGAAAACCATTTTGATATCACCTTGTTTTGCTCTAAAAATGCTCAACACAACTGAGAAATTGAAAAAGTGTTTACTAAATCTTTTTTTGTACACTATTTAAAAGCCCCCATCCAAAACAATGTGTCATGCTGTAGCAACACCCTTTTTCTCGCCAAAATTCAAGTTCATTCCTGATTGACCCGAATGCAAAATTTCGTGACCTCAAATTATCATTTATAGACAATCACTGTCATAAGTTGTTGGCCCACACACACCCCCTTTCCCCCATTCAATGTTGGAAAACACAATTTGTCCGAACTCCTTGCGAGGGCGCTATTACGGTTTGTAAACAACATTGAATGGGTGGGAGCGGGAGGGTGACTCAAATAAGGTGTTCCTGTGCCAACAATATGGCAATGATTGTAGGTTCTTGGTCCTCTTTGAACGAGCTTTGAATGGTTAAATAGGCTTTTTTACTCCATCCTGACCGCATGTACCAAAATTTAGTAGTAAATTTCATACCCATTTTTCATATATAATTTTTTGTTTGTGCGCAAACATAGCCTTGATTTAACCATTTTGGGACAACAAATATGCAAAGCTAAAAGTAAATTTCCAATCGCCCTATAATGCATTGCAAAACTATAGTCAATAATAATAATAATAATTTAATAGTAAATTTAATTCATATACAGTACCGCATGAAAGTATTTACCCATTAGCACGCGGTAAAACCTCGTCCTTGCCGAAGGGTTCTGCCGCAAATTCACTGTGGTGGGACGAATTCCTCAACCTCGTCTTGGACGGACGCAACCTAACACCGCGGCAAGCCAGACAAGGTATACCGCGGTGAAGAAACAATAGAAGCTAATTTCTTTTGTTAATAAGTGTTTCCTTATTGATTTCTCTTATATGTGAAATTGTTTACAGGGCTCGCAGTAAGTTTTTACGTCCTTGATTCTCACAGAACCGTCGTCAAACCCTTGGAACTTGCGCCACTGAAAAACTTTTACCGATTTGCGATTTCCACGAACATAATAATTCGTTCTGACAAAACTCTGTACATTGCTGACATAGGCATCGATGTTATAATTGTAAGCGAGACACAAAAAATGAAAACCAAAGTTTTCACCCGTGAGAAATTCTCACAGATCTAATTACTGGCCATCGCAAAACATTCCTTTCTTTCAAAATGCCGCTTCACGATTTCTCATATACACAATAATTCTTTCCATCTTAACTTTATTTACAAATTGCAAACATAAGCATCAATATTAGTAACTCATCGTTTTGTTCCAGCTTCTGATCGATGAAATCGAAGTGTCTCCTTTCCTGTTGGTGGTCGGCTGCCATGAGAGTCACGGAAAGGAAGGTCCCGTTTAAACTGCTTATAATACTTGGCCACGGTTTTTCTGTCGATTCTGATACCTTCAACACTGAACAATTCTCGAACAGCTTTAGCAATTGCGTTTGATTTATAAAATGAGAGCAATCTCAGCCGTACGTATTCTGACGTTCGACACATCCTTGACACAAACAACTCAACGCATACCGACATGTGTGCACGTGACTTCAAAAACATGATTCGTCATGAGACATGAGTTCAAACACGTGAATTGTAATGTCGCTTGTCTGTCGCTTTATATCGACTGCTTTTTTCCGGACTCTGAAGAAACTTTTATCCTTGGAAGTACTTTCGCATCAAAGATGAAAATACTCAAGCCAAATAGAATGGCATTGAAGCTAAGTATTTCGCACCGCACTGCCGACTAGGCAACAAACTATGTATTTATCTTGACAGCAATGTATCTTTAACCGAAAACAAAGCATATTTCCTTACATTTCACTTCCCATTCACGACAAGAAAATCATGACATGTAGCAACACTGTAATAAATGGATTCTTGTGAAGTTAACAATGCTACAGCGGGGTCTTTTAGTAATATGAAGAATACATGATTTGTCAACGGAGCGTGAAGATGGCGTTTAATTAATGAGTCAAAACAAAAGGTCTGTCACTCTATTCAACTCTACCGCGTCTTACTGTATACCGCGGTATTTTATGTCGCAGCAAACCTAGGTAAAACCTCAGCAAAATTTCGGCACGCCGCGTCATTGCCGAGGCAAGAACGCGGTGTTAATCTGCGAATCAGCCGCGGCAAAACCTCGGTAAAAGGGTAAATAGTTTCAGGCGGTACTGTATGTTTTGTTTGTATGCAAAATATAGCCTTGATCTAACCATTTTGGGGCAACAAATACACAGAGCTAAAAGTAATTTTCCAATCGCCCTATAATGCATGGCAAAACTATAGTTAATTATAGTACTTCATGTATGTCTGAACTAGAAAAGCTGTTCAAAATGGCGGATAAATGAAATCATACCAATTTGGGCAAGTATCGCTGGGAAAGTACAAAACATGGACCCCCTTTATCATTAGCAAGTTGAGGTTGCATCCCTAAACTACGATTTGATGACCTTTGATACCTTGCGTGATGGCTCCAGTTTCGGTAACTCCATGCACAAGTTTAATAGCACATTTGGCTTCAAAATTCGTGCTAAACAGCTCATTTTCACTTTTACTGGTAATTTTCAAGCATACAGGGTGATTTTCAAAAGTATGTTACATCAAGTATTCTAAGCTGGCAGCACAAATATCAGCACTCGCATGCCCATTTATCCATGGTTTATCGTAAACAAACACTGCGTGACTGACAACTGATTCAGATATTTTCGCTGATGAATAAAAATAGTCAGCATATCTCCATTGCTGTTCCTTAGTTCTGGCTTACTCTTTTAGTTCTTGGCTTCAGAATACTCTTCCATCGATTTAATTTTGACCTTCCCTGACACTGAACCATTTGTAGCCACTGGAACTATTAATTAAACTGAACAAATGTAATCAAAATATAGCTAATTAACTATATCTGTTCCCACGGTTAACATCGCAAAGCCAAAGAGATTCAAAGACATGTTCGTGAACAGAATAAATAATTTTTGTCCCAGTTATGCAACAAAAGCATGTCATCTCACATCCTGACCAAGCAGGCCATACACAGTCCCACCAGAATCAAAACTATCCCTAAAAATACTGTCAAGTAACAATTAAGTTACCGTATTTACCCGTGTATAAGTCGACCCCCCATTTTGGAGCCAAAAAAATAAGTTTTTTCTTAATTCTGGGTAAGAATTTTCTTGAAAAACTAATCTTATATCTTAGAAATTTCTTTCAGGTATGTTATAGTTACACGAAAAAAATTACAGCGAGTTTGGACGTAAAGTTTATTATTGCGTGTACGCTAGCGTTGAAACGTGTTTTAGCGACACGAGTATAAGCTGCATTTTCTTCACAATTTTTGAAATAAGCTTACAAAATCACACATACTAATCTTTAACGAACCTTTATCGTCGCGGAGAGTTGTAAAGCAAGTTTAGAAGACAGGCTAAATACCAAGGAAGCTCAAGAAAATTTGAAAATCCTTCGATAAACGAAGTGCCACGATTCCTTGGAACTTGGTAACCGAGCTAGCTACTAGGACCACACACGCTTGCACGGTGACAAAGCCAGGTTACTAAGCAGCAAACTTTTGAAGCTAGAACTGTGGCTTTCGTCGAGCGGACTTGCCACTGTATTGGCAACAAATATTAGTTCTTTATTCCAGAAATGTGCCAGTGAGTATCTACAACGTTCAGCTTCACGTTAGGAGATAATTCTTAAAGCATTTTAACTTGAACTGCTCAGGTCGATCAGGAAAAAGACATTGTAACTTGTACTGTGTAGAAGTGGATGTTAGTTGACATACGAGACAATTGTTTTGCTAATTTCTCCTGAACTTTTTTAATCTCAGTTTTTGACCCATGTATAAGTCGAGGGCGATTTTTTGGACCGATTTTTAGGCTGTAAAAGGTCGACTTATACATGGGTAAATACGGTATGTCACCTTTGTGGACCGCTGTGGAGCTTAACCCTTTCACCACCAAGGGTCTCCCTTTGACGAGTAAAATCGTCTGGCGTTAGACAGAGGAAAATCTATAAGTGGCCACTGGTGTTGAAAGGGTTAAGTCGAACTATTTTTAACATTGCAAATTTTGATATTTCAAAACATTTGCCTAAAAGCCAGTGAAAGTCTCCAAAAACCCTTTTCCATGTGTTTATATTATAGATCTGTTCACTTTTACTAGCAGTTATCCAGCAATAATTTAAATATTTTTAATTAATATTAATTTGAAATATTACTGTGAATTCATTTTTTTTTTCAATTTACTTATTTTTTTTTTAAGGAAGGAGAGAACGCATCCTAATTTCATTTGCAGGTGCGAGAAATCAAGATTTTTTGTGAAGACTGCAAATTGGCTGCCCTTCCAAGTTTTTCAGGGGCTTTGGGACTCGTTTTCGTGTCCACTGGACACAAAATGAGGCTAGGTCATTTTTGCTGTCTTTTTTGGCTTCTTTCCTTCTGTCCGACATTTTGAGGTTTTTTTTTATTTGGTTGTCACTCTGACTGCATTCGACAAAAAAGGGAATGCAGTCACAGTGCAGACTGGACTGAGATTTCTTGACAACAGGCAAAAAAGAGCTCATGACATCAGTCATCGCAAAGCACCTGTATATGAGACGATTGGCATTTTTGATCATTCACGATTGCTTGGTTGTAGTAGTTTTGATTCTGGACCATGTGTGGCCTGTTTGGTCGGGATGCAAGATGAAGTGCTTTTGTTGCATAATAACTGGGACAACAATTATTCATTCTGTTCACGGAGACAACCTTGAATCGCCTTGGCATTGAGCTGAATTAACAGTGGAATCGCCTGGGGGGTCTGGGTCTGCCATGGCTGAGTGAAGATGCAAGTGAAACTACTCCCGCTCTATTCCCTTGTTTTTGGTGGAGCTATTTCTTGTATGGCAGAATTTTTTAGTATCTTAAAGCGTAATGTTTTGGCCTCAGTTTTCTTTTTTCTAACGTTACGGTCATTATTGATGATGCACTGTATTTTCTCTAGTCACAAGAAGCGGGAGCGTTAGTGTCACCCTTTCACGAAATGCAAATATGCCAAAAGCCCTAAATCCCACGGGCTGCGTATATGATTCAGCAATCAGCAGCTCTTATAATAATCTATTATTTTTAGTGTGGTGTTTAAGTGTGACCCTTTGTGTCTAGATCATATTTCATTTTGCTCAAATTAGTGACATTCTCTGTGCGCTATACAGCATTTGTGCTCCATACGTTACTTTTTGATAACTTGCATCTTCGCATTCCAGAAATCTTGTGTAGATTTTAAATTATTGTCTCTGAATGTTCAAGGGATACGATCGTCCTCAAAGAGGAAAGCTCTCTTTTGCTGGCTAGCTGAACGGAAGTATGATATAATTTTTTTGCAGGAATTCTTACAGCACTATCGATATTGAAAGTGTCTGGAGGAGACAATGGCAAGGTAAGCTATACTTTTCACACAGCTCTAATCACAGGCCAGAAATCTGTGTATAGGTTGCCTCATCATGTCACCTCGGACACAAAGATGCATGAATTTCAATTCAAACTGTTAACCCATTGACGCCTGTGCCGCCCGTAACCACCCGTGACGAACCTTGGCCTTTCTTCCACTTCTGACGTCATCATTTTTAATTCGTGAAGCGCATGCGTGAAACGAGTTATCGTGAGTTGTGGGCAAATGTGTCGCTCGATGGGGTCTAAACTTTATGCAAATGAGGTACGCTCGCGGCTTAGTTTTAAATTGCTGTCTATCTTTAATTAAAATAAGCTGTTTTAAAGGTCTAAATTAAAATACATATTAAAGTTAAAGAAGACTCGGCTACCGAAATCGTAAAATCGATGAGAAGCACAAGTTCTCACTGGATGCTGAATTCGTATGGATTTTACAGAGGAAGTCGTTGAAGTACGGTTTTATGGTGTGGTAAATGCGCATATTAGCGAGTGAAATGATATAAACACAGAGCTATTTTATTTTGTATCGCTAAAAAAAACGGAAAAAAAAAGAGAAAAAAAAAAGAAATTAAAAAATATCGGCCCACCCTCGGAGTCGATCGCGGTACACTTGAATGGCAGAGATGTTCAGTACCACTGAGCTATGTTAACTTTCAATGCACGCCCGCGAGAAAATAAACATCCTAATTAGTATCAACCATATTAAAGACCCCAGACAACTCAGTGGGCTCGATTCTCTACTAGGATTTTCTGGGGCTAATTTGTCCTTTACCAAACGACTGTCAGTGACAGTATTTGGTGTTTGTGGATTTTTTGGACACTCGGGAGTGCCTTTTGAAAGCTTAGAGGTCACATGTGTTCATTCGTCGGCAAATAGAGTCGCAACGTTTGTTTTGAGGGAAGGTCTTTATGGCTTGTTTTGCACCGGGACTCTTCGCAAGCTACACACAACACAGTTAAGCCTAAGCAAGATGTTTTGTTCAAGAAGCTTGATTTCGAAAAAATCGGAGTGAATCAACGTAGTAGTTAAAGAATACATTAATCGTCGTGATCACTGACTGGATCCAGAGAGAGTTTAACATTCACCATTACGGGCTGTTTGTGTTGGACGTTTTTCGACATGGTGAAAGAAAAGTTGTTGACACAGTTTGTCTTGTTATTTTTCCTTTGATTTCCTTGAAGAAAGACCAGGTGTCCAGCCTGAACGGGAAAGGAGTCAAAGCTGTGGTTATGGGGCCAAAAAGTTAGGTAAAAAGGTAAATACAAAGTCCGTGTGTTTGCTAAGTCGGTGTTCTGTCAAGTGGGTTTTGAATACAGACCGCGAATTTAAAGCAGTTTCCTGGACTTTACAAAGCAAAAAGGTAATGTACAGTATTACGTCCAAGTTTAATTCAAATGTTTGAACCACGAGTAAAGCCACGGCCGATAAATTGACTGCAAAAGCCGTCGGCAAAAACTCAAGCTCAGTCTGCACGTGAAGAATTAGTTTAAACATGCTGTCACTATCACGCAGCGAAGCACGTTTGCGAAATTTTGAACACTTTTTCCTTTTTAAATAGTTTTTTCTGCCTCATCTTGAATAAAAATTTATTGTTATTGAACTTTCTGTCGCATTTCTTTCATTTGGTTACCTTTCTTTGGCAAATTTAGGTATTTAAAGTTAACAGTATTTTTGCATTGTGGATTTCTGCATATTTAATTTACAGCTAACTCCGCGGCCGTGTTTTACTTTATTCACGTCATTCAAGTACAAGTTTTTAGTTTTTTTCAGCTGCTACAAAACGCCTGAGAAAAGAACTAAGTGGGCACTAATTTAGCACAGTTGAAATACGATTTATCGCAAAATAATTGGCTCTTTTTGTCATCTTTTTTATTTACAACTTTCATCTTTCTTTCACTACACTGTATTATTTGTCGCAGACGAAGAAATTTTCGGACTTTTTTGTCTCTAAATATTGTTGTTTAAATATATCTTTTCGCTTTTATTTTCCAGTATTTTCTCTAATGTTAACTATCCGCGCAATAGTAAATGAATTGAAATTTTGTTGTTTTCAGTGTGGTTTTGTCCTCCAAAGTCAGCATAATTATTAATGCCTTGAAATCTGATCTTAAACATGGTTGTGATTACTGGGCATATGGTTTATTACTCTCCTTACGCTGGCTCTGAAATATATCAAAAAAATTCCAGGGAATAAGGGGTAGGCTGTGAATCATTACGTCACACCCAGATTTTAAATTTGAATCCGAGCAAGTGGAACAAGTCGATTTCATTTTATCGAAGTAAAAGTCTACTTTTGGCAAGTCTAAGTGGAGGCGTTCATGCAGCATGTAAATATTAACTTTAAATGGCACCCTGGAACTGAGCTCTTTCCTGTGGATACTATAGGCAACTTGTTCATTCTATATTTAACAATTATTCGCCGAAGTGGAGGTGAATAGCGGTGGATATTTACCAAGCCGCGAAGCGGCGAGATAAATATCCACCACTTTCACCGACACTGAGGTGAATAATAATATTGTTTTAGAATATACCACACAAGCTGAATAACTAGCGGCCCAAAGAGTAACTTTATTTGTGACAATATGCTAATATTTTTTCGAAATCAAGCTTCTTGAACAAAACATTTTGTTTTTCTTCGGCTGCTTGGAGGTGAATAGTACTTGGCTAATCACCTCTGAGCTAGCCAATCAGCGCGCGTGAAAAGCACTATTCACTTGTGTGGTATATACTAATCTTCGTTATTGGCATACTACATTGGTTACGTGAGTTGGAAGTCTTTTCCTCTCTGTTTGCTTAATTTTCTCTAACTTCCCTTGACAAAGGAAAATAACCTTCATTTCCTTGTCGCCTTATTGCAACTTGGAATGAAAATATGGCTTAGACTTTGCATTTCACTGAATGTTTACATCGGAAACTTCCATGAAAAATGTCTTGAACATGGCCTTGTACAATCCTTATAAGCACAAGATGACAAGTCCAGTTTGCAACAAAACTTAAAACTAGTTTCTGTTTATCTCAATTGATAAAGAGAGAATGATTAATGTTTTCATTAAGACAGTATTGCCTTGATTTTTCAATATTTCCAATGTTCACTTTTTAACCACATTTGCTGCCAACTATTTCTTGGTGAACCAGAAACAAAAATGAAAAATGTTTAAAACATGACATCGTCCACCCTTGTCAAATGTATAAGCATGATCGTTTCAATTGTAATGCCTTCTTATCCAACTATTACTTTTTTTTCTTTGGTACGTTATGAGTGAACGCTGAACCACTGCTTGTACTCTAAACATGAAAATCAGCCACAATATTCCCTAAACCAAATAATATTAAACATAATCCAAAAAATATTTCAATTCGTTTGTTCACTTCACGAGTTTGCTCACAGAGCACTTTGATTGATCCAAATTGGCATCATCTATACTCAACTTCTACAGGAGAAAAAGATCTTTCCAATGATGCCTAGATCAGAGTGATCGGCCTTATGGCGCCTGAGATATGCACAAAAATGCTCAAAAAGATGAGTGAAAAACTCAGAGCAAAATTTACTGCCACTTCAGCTAACTGCTCCACGGTAAAAATTGGCTGCTTCGATGACTCTTTCTTAGAAGTTTTTTAACTGCAAGCAAGCCCAGTAAAAGGTCAATCCCTGAAGTGAAAAGAAAAGAAAAGGAGAAAAAGGAAAGGGGAAAAAACATCTAAAATCGAAAAGCCTAAAGACGTAGACCACCTTCTCATCCAAAAATCTCATCTCGAAATTTTGATTTCTGCGCATGCACGAGCCCAAAGTTCGTAAAACGTGACTTTAGTGCTAAGAAGGGTTAGCTGTCATGCTACAAATGCATTTTCGACCAGATTAAAGCTAACTTGGCCGAGATCCAGCCTCAAACCCACCAAAATGTCCAAAAACTGTGTTTTGGCAAAAAGTTCCAGGAGTCAACGGGTTAAACAAATATCTAGCAGCAAATGCCTTTTTGTGTCAAATTGGTGTTGCGTCTTCTCCAGTGTGTTCTTTCTGTGGAAAGGAGAACGAATCCCTTGAGCATATCTTTATCCATTGCAATTATACCGAAGAATTTTGGGCAGAAGTTATTAAGTGGCTTTGCTCTTTAATGTAAATATAAATAACCTCAATAACAAAGAAATTATGCTTGGAATGCCAAATTGTGAAGACGAGTTATTTGTCAATCATGTATTACTAATTGCTAAACAATATTTGTATTTTTGTCATTGCAGAAAAACGTTTCCTATATTTAAAGTTTTTTTGCCTAGATTAAAGAAGATTCAAAGTCTTGAATTAGTTATTGCAAAGTCAAAAAATATTAGTTATGGCTTTTACAGTGAAATGGGGCAAAATTGACTTATAACTTACGCACAGAGATACTGTTTTATATTATCTAGTATGCTATTTAGATCTGGAAAACATAGGGGTCAGTGATGTATGTTGTACTTTTATGTATATGTAGGGGGTGTGTGTGTGTGTGGGTGTGTGTGTATAATGAAATATAACTTTTTCTCTTTTTCTTTGTATTATAAGTGGTGTAGAGTAATATGTATTGTAAGTAGTTTAATAATGTTCAAACTTGTAAAGTCTTGTAAAAGGCAAGCAGCATGCTGAAAAAATAAAAAAATTACAAAAAAAAAACCTTGAATCGCCTGGCATTGAGCTGAATTAACAGTGGGAGCAGCTATATTTCACAATTTCACTACATTTGTTGACTTGATTAGTTCTAGTGGCTGCAAATAGTTCAGTATGTATCCCCCAAAGGTCAAAATTGAATTGATGGAAGAGTACTCTGCAGCCAGACCTACAAAAGTAAGCCAGAACTAAGAAGAGCAAAATGCTGACTATTTTTATTCATCAGAGCAGAAACACTAATTGAAGGGGGTGAGCGCAAAACCATGCTAAGTGACGATCTTAAGTGTTTTTCTTTTTCTGCAAAAGCGCCTGAAATTTTTGCGTGCCGTTTCAATTGAACAGAAAAACCACACCCATATTTTTTTTTTGGCTGGTTTGCTTTTTGTTTTCGAGATGTTACGTATGCAAACACTTGTATTTGTTGTCATGTCAGTGTGTGACTGCACAGACGGTAATTTCACTTTAAATCCAGCAAAATATTGATCTTTTGGAAACGTGCAACCTTAAGAAAATGTTGATTTCAGGTAAAAGCGTTAAAATTTTGATTTCGCATTAACATGCGACACAAAGACATTAATTTCACTCAATTACATGGCCAAATGTTAATTTTACGCAGTGCACAAGCTTAAACCAATGTTGATTTCAGGTCATAATTTTGATTTAACATCATCACACCAGTTTCAAGACTTTTATTTCACATAGAGAACCGTGAAAAGTTCATTTCACGCAACTTGTAAGCTCAATTGAAGGCCATGTGCATGAACGTCCCTAGGATTTTCGCTAAAATCAAACATGGCAAAACAGCTCCAAACTTTGCATGCCAATTTGTTTTTTATTAGCGCTGTTTTACTTTGAATTTTTTTTTAAATTCTGACTTTAACCCTTAGGGTTAATATTTCCCAGTTTTTATTAGAGTTAAGGTGAGGGTTACCGCTGGAAACTAGGGTAAGCGTTGAAGGTTGGGGTTTCGGAACAAGGTTAGGGTTGGCGTTTGTGGTCAGGGTTATGCCCGGGTCGAGGTTAGAGTTAATGTTCAGGGTTAGGGTTAGGGCAATTTCAGGCCTAGAAAGGTTAAAATGTCGATTTCACATTAATGCGTGACAGCAAAGATGTTGATTTCACTTAAAAAGAGCAAAATACTCGTTTCACGCAGCTCAAAAACATCGATTTCAGGCCTATATAGGTTAAAATGTTGATTTCACGGTAACATGTGACAGCAAAGATGTTGATTTCACTTAAAAAAGAGCAAAATGTTCGTTTCACGCAGCGCATAAACTCAAAAACAGCGACTTGAGGCCTAGATAGGTTAAAATGTTGATTTCGCGTTAAAGTGTAACAGCAAAGATATTGATTTCACTTAAAAAAGGAGCAAAATGTTTGCTTCATGTAGCGCGTAAGCTCAAAACATCGATTTCAGGCCTAGAAAGGTTATATTGTGATTTCACCATAATGCATGACAGCAAAGATGCTGATTTCAGTTAAAAAAGAGCAAAATGTTTGTTTCATGCAGCACGTAAGCTTAAAAACGTCAATTTCAGGCTTGGATAGGTTAAGATGTTGATTTCACAGTAACGCGTGACAGCAAAGATGTTGATTTCACTTTGGAAAAGACTAAAATGTTTGTTTCATGTGGCGCGTAAGCTCAAAAGTGGCGATTTCACGCCCAGATAGGTTAAAATGTTGATTTCATGTTAATGCGTGACAGCGAGGATGTTGATTTCATCTAAAAACAAGCAAAATGTTTGTTTCACGCAGCGCGTGAGCTCAAAAACGACGATTTCAGGTCTAAATAGGTTAAAATGTTGATTTCACTTGAAAGTGTCACAGTCAAAGGATCTCTATTTCACTTGGAAAACAACAAAATATTAAGTGCCTATGAGGTAAAGCTTATTGCTGCTTATTTGAAAGGCTTTTCAAAGTAAAGAAGAATGGCATTTTCTTTTTAGGAATATCTTTTTGTTTTTAGAGATATTTACGTTTTTTATTATGCAAATGAGGAAACTGATGACGTCATAGGTGGTTCTACTAATAAAGTACAACACTCAATCAAGAATATCTCAAAAAATATTGGAGCAGTGTTCTTCAAACTTGCACCATAAACATACATCAGAATAGAAACAGAATGAAACCTACTATGTTGTTGTCATGGCAACACTCTTAGCTCCAGTCTCTTTCTGTGAATAACCAAATATTCCCATTTGCAATTTTGTAGCTACTTCTCTTCGTAGAAGAGAAATAGCTACTATGTTATCGAGTGTGTAAGTCCGTGAGTGGTCCAATCTTCGGATTGTGTTGGGAACATTTATCGATTTATCTCGGATTATCGGTTTTATACGATCCCAAACTCGACGAAACGCTTCCACGCCGACGATAGCAGAGGCCAATCTCGATGTTACCCGATCCATTTTCGTCCGCGCTCGTGAACGATCGACTACTTATCGAGTGAAACGTTCCATTGACGTTGCTTTCTTTCCATGTGGAGCAGTGTGCATGGAGTCATTGAACAGTTGGCGATTACAGGTGAGAGGATTTGTTTACAGTGTTTTGCTATTTTGCACCAGTAACCAGGCACAGCTTTCAAGCAATGTGCACGGTGTTTTCTAGACTTTTCTAAGTTGTTTGACGGTCTGCTCAGAATTTCCACCAGAAAAACCAACGCTTCGCCATGATGGAGCGATTTGGGCAGCGAAACACCTCGAATTGGTCCACGTACATCATCTGGCGAACTCTTATACGAGCTTTAAAATAACAGCAATTCGGCAAGAACTCAGGCTCTTGTTTTAGCGTGAAGAATAAATTTGCACATGCATGCAGTGAAGCATGTCTGCAAAATTTTGGAATATTTGTTTGCTTTTAACTAGGTTTCTTCGCCCTAGCTTGAATGAAAAATTATTGTTATTGAACTTTTCTTCTGATCTCTTTCATTTGGTCCCCTGTGTTTGGGAATTTTAGGTTTTAAAAGTGAACAGTACCTTCCACGCTGGATTTCACGGCGACCATCAGGCGGTTTGTTTATTTTTTTTATTCGCTTTATTCAAATATATGTTGGAGTCTTTATTCAGCTACTACAAGACAAACGAGAAAAGAAATAAATGGGCACTAATAACACAGTTAAGATACGATTGATCCCTAAATAATTGGCTTGTTTTCGTCTTTTTGATTCACAACTTTCATCCCTCTTTGGCCGTATTAAATAATAGAATTCCTTCGTACAGGGAAGAAATAATTTGATTTCTTGTTTTTAGATTGATTTTTACACGAGTTCTTCGCTTTTATTTTCCGTTGTTTTCTCAAATATCAGCCGTAATAGTACAAGAAAGGAAATTCTGTTGTATTTGGTTTCGTTTAATGCCCTCCGAAGTCAATTAATTCATTTTTGCATATTGAATTTCTCGGCTTCCGTTGGACATTTTGTCGCGCGATAAAGCCTTGAAGTAACATCATTTCTTGTGTATCAGTATGTCTTCCTGTAAAGTCAAGTTTGAACAAATTTTGTACCATATCCTCACAAGATTCCAAGAGAATGTTGTTTGGTTAAGTTAGTTTTCGTGAAGGATCAAGTTATTATGTTAATTAAGTTAGTTTCCATAGAGGATCAAGTTGTTATGTTAGGTTAGTTTCCATAGATGATCAAGTAGTTTTGTTAAGTTAGTTTTCATAAAAGATCAAGTTGTTTGGCTAAGTAATATTGTGGCAAATGTTCAATTATATTTCAAGTTAAAGGGATGCATATTTGCACATGTTGAAACTGAAGAGCTCTACCTAGGAAAAATACACTTCCATTTCCTGTTAGCAGATAGATCTATACCCATAGATTATTTTAAATTGTTATTACCAAAGGCAAGCCCTATTGGACTACGTGTTTAAAATAAAATTGTTGGCTTTCATCTTGTGGTTTTGGATCATTGATGTCATACTCATTCGCTAGCTATATGGCGAAAACATTTTGTTCAACAACATTTCAGTGTTTTTTTTTTCCTATTTTCATTACTGTGCTAGCAGAGGTGTCTTATCTTGTCTTTTGTATTTCCTGGTTTTTTCATGGTTGTCTTACCTGTTCCCTAATTAAGACAGCTATGAAAATACTACGAAACATGGAGAACTCTGCTGGTATACTTTCATTCGTTTTGCACTTCGGTATTTCCCACCAGTAACCTCATGTCCTCTCAGAGGCCTATAATTTTTTAATTGGTCAACAGACCAAACAATAAGTTGCTTTCCATTGCAGTTTCCTTTCTTTCTCTCTCTTTTTTTTTATTTCCTTCCTACAGAAGTAGCTACATGTAGTTGCTCAGAGCATACGCTATATTTTTTAAAGTGGACAGAGGGTCTAGGTCGGCACACACACATGGTTACCATATCAAAGCTGTTGGCCTAACAATATTTCAAGGAGCCCAGAAGGGCAAAAGCCAAAAGTTAGGAGCCCAACAGGTAATGTTTTGGGAACTGCTGCAAAAATTTAGGCGCCCAAAGGACTTTCTTGGGTGCCCCAGGCTGCCGGGCTCCTGTTAGGCAGCAGCCTTGCATATTGCCTTAACTCTCCCCATTAGATTATTGTGAGTGGATGATCCTTGTTAGGATAAAACTCTGGGAATTTTAGTCTTAATTAAAACAGGACCAGCGGCATAACTGTTGTCATGGCGACGGCACGACAGGTGTCATTTTGTTTCTTTTGTGATGTACAGTCTTGATGCCAAGTTTAAAGAACACTGCTTTAATACTTCTAGAGATATTCTTGATTGAGTGTTGTATTGTTTTAGTGAAACCACCTATGACGTCATCACCTTACTTACAAAAAGGTAAATATCTCTAAAACGAAAAAAGATATTCTAAAAAGAAAAACGCCATTCTTCTATACTTTGAAAGGCCTTTCAAATAAGCAGCAATTATTTTTTACTTCATAGGCACTTTAACTGCCTGCAATGTATAAGCTCAAAAATGTAGGGCTGACAGATTAACAGATTAACCCTTCTGTGCAACATACAGGTCTCCTTACTTCATAGGCACTTTAACTGCCTGCAACGTATAAGCTCAAAAATGTAGGGCTGACAGATTAACAGATGAACCCTTCTGTGCAACATACAGGTCTCCTTACTTCTGCATGGCCCCTGATCCCAGAAGTTTAAAACACTACAAATCATGCCGATTTGAAGTAAAATCAACGCAACCTGGATCACAGATCTATGTTTCAATGGATCGCTTCTTGTTGGCCATTATTATGTTGGAATAAAAAAGGAAAAAACACTCTGTAATTAGTTAAACTGTGATTAAAATAATAAGTCTTGTCTTGTCTTGTCCTGCTGAATGTGATCAAAATGCATGCCGGGAAGGTTCTTTTACACCTCATGCGCGGGTAAACATGGCAGATGATACAAGTCAAATTTAAGAAGTCTAAAAGCAGTTCTCACTTTCCAAACTTTGATGCTAGCAACACTTGGCAAATGGGCCACAACTCATGATAGGGTTTTTTTTCTTGGGTAAGAACTGCTCTTGGATTTTGCTGCCTGGATTGACCTGACTTCAAACGCCGATTACTTGCTCAGTCATATCAGTTGCATTGGAAGTTGCAGAACACATTTTGCTTCTTTAAAACATGTTGGTGACTTATGGGTTTATCAAGGCTTTATGATGCCTATCAACCACCAGGCAGGCTACAAGGTACTTAAAAACAATACTTAAGATATTGGTCGAAAGAGCTGTAATGTATCGCATCTCTTTTGTGTCTGAATGGCATTTGCTAGCTTTGACTCTCGATCGAAATTCATGTGTTTTGTTTTGTCACAATAACCTCAGCAAAAAATCTCTTTCCAGACTTCACTCTGTATGCAATTTTTTAAATAGAGATCTTGATTTTTGAAAGAAGTAAAGGAACAGAACAAAAAAAAAAACCGACCTTGTATCAAGCCGGTGTCAGGCAAAACAAACTCGAATCTGGCCCGTTCAGGGCCTCATCCACTTGTGCCAACAAAGCAGTGGTGAGATATTATTTTATTATTAATAGTGACTTCATCTTTAACAAAACAAAAGGTTCCTTTTGTTTTTCATTTAACAATGGATCTCCAAAAGATGCTGTGTGGAAAACTGAGGGTTGTTTGCATATGTAATATCTCGAAAATGAAGAGCAAACTAGCGATAAAAAATACGGGCTGTTGTTTTTCTGTTCAATTGAAAATGGCATGCAAAGTTTCAGGCGCTTTTTCAGAAAAAAGAAAAACTTTTAAGATCATCATTTAGCATGGTTTTGCGCTCGCCTCTTCAATTATTGCCAGTCGCACAGAAATCTTGGATAAACCGCTGATAAACCAACAAGCTAAGTGAGTGCAAATGTTACAGATGTTAGCTGATATGTGTGCTTCCAGCTTAGAATACTTGATGTAACACAAGTGTTCATTTTAAAAAATTGGCCTTGATGTTAAAACATTACCTGTTAACCCATTGACTCCTGGAACTTTTTGCCAAAAATGCATTTTTTGGACATTTTGGTGATTTTGAGGCCAGATCTCGGCCAAATTAGCTTTTATCTGGTCGAAAATGCATTTGTAGAACGACAGCCAACCCTTCTTAGCACGAAAATCACGTTTTACGAACTCTGGGCTTGTACATGTGTAGAAATCATGGAGAATATGATAGAGAAGGGTTTTGCTGAAAAGGTGAAACCAGGTGCCTCTTCGTCGTCAGATACGGAACAACGAAACGTCTGGTATATCCCACACCATGGGGTGTACCATCCAAAGAAACCAATGAAGATTTGCGTTGTCTTCGACTGTGCCG
>JAHPZR010010942.1:0-21089 GCA_019787425.1 Platygyra sinensis | reverse complement strand
AACTCTAGCTTTCATTGCAATTTTAGAAATAAGACAAAAGCAAATGTTTCAACACCGCTAATTTAGAAGGTTTGTTTTTTCGGATTCACTTAATCGATAGCTATCAATGTCACCGCGGAGATCTCTGTGACCAACTCATTAACTAAGCTGTCCACAATTACATCTAGTAAGATAAATTGTCTCCATTCTTTTCAAATTAGGTATTAGTCAAAATGACCTGCCAAGAACTTGCTACCTTTGAGAAGTAGAGTAATTTTAGGCAATAGCCACTAATTCCATAAGGAAATATTTACAAACCAATAGTGGAAGACTAGCTTTTAAAACTGTAGTATTGCACTTGCAAATACGAAAACAGGTTGCTTTCAGAGGCAGCTGTGCAAAATGATTAATCCTAATTATCGGCATATCAACTCTGCAATTGAACATTGCTTCGAGGGATTTCCTCAGTTGATTTGGATCGATAGAAAAATTATTACACGTGCAGTTTCGCACTCGTTCATGTTCTGTTTTGTAATCAGCGTGCAGGTTAGCGTAATTGTGTCTGCGTTCCAGTACACACGGGCACTGGCGTGGTCAGTATAGAAACACTGCATCGTTTATTCAAGTAGAAATGTTATTTACCTGCAGCAAAGTACCATAATCTAATTCAGGGTCGAATTGTTTGGATCACCAAAATTCTGCTGCACTAGAACATTGACTTTGCATTGCTCACCTACAAACTACTGAATTAGCCTACAATTTATACACTCAATAAATTGTGCATAGACAAATGTTTGCTCACAGATCTACCAGTCTATTTCCTTAACATAATAAACCACAGCCTCAACAGTCAACAGACAAAGAAGAATCTAGACAAACCTTATTTTCCTCTGAATTGAAAGAGTTCGTTCTCAAGCTGCGAATAAAGAAGGAGAGATTGAAATTATAAGGATTAAATGGATTATGATATTGAATAGTTCATATTTCTCATGTTCAGATAATTTTAACGCTACTATTCGATTTATGGAGGTATGTAAACACTCAAAGCCATAAGCCCCCATCAGCCCCAGCACGGTAGCACTATGTTTCAAGCACATTTAACTTATACATAATTCTTGGTTAACTCTCATCCAAAACATCGCGACCAGTGCTATGCAAATACATTTAAATTTCTATGGATGAACAAGGTGGAAGCGATTGTAAGTATGCCTTTAAATGAAGGGAGGACGAAAGTGCCTACCTTTCGGAATCCTACGTCGACTGAGGTGTAGATTTCTCAATCTTTTCCCACAAGAAATCCATCAAATTGACGATGACATGTACTTTGCCCCTCCCATTTACTTTACCTGACAACTTTTCTCTGTGAGAAACAGTTTCCACGTAAAAATTTCTCGCTCAAGACTACTGTAATCCTGGACTACCAAAATTTTAACTCGATTTCCTCTTCGCGTTTTGTCCCTTGCGACAAAAAATTAAAGTCATCCAAATGAAACTCTTCGCTTCCATCGATATATCTTTCCGAAATCAGTGCGTGTCAGTTCCTGTTTTTCTTGGGAGGTCTATAAAAGTGAGCCCCGTTTTTCTTTAGATCGAGGTCACCTCTTATCCCATGACCATCGAACTGTACAATTCGCCCTTAAAATTTTACAACTTGCACTCATTTCAAAATTTACTAAATGGACTCTAGGAAGTAGGGAAAAAATGTAGACCTTTTAGAAATTGCTCCAGTCCCCAGCCTTTTACTAGTGAGAAAATGCTGAAATTGAAAGGCGACACACGAATTCGCGAAGTACTAAAACAGATAACATTCATTACTTTGCCTCTTATTTTTACGTGTTGTTTACACAACACTTTATCTGCTGGGTTTCCAGTCAACATTTCAAGTGACAATTACACTTGTCAACGCGTATTTAGTATCTCACGTGACATGTCTTTGGCTCTCGTGTGATGCTAGTCCTGGGACCCGCGTGGGAGACGGTACAAAACGCCTGAAAAATAAATTTGCAACCACCGCACATTGCTTGGGTCGAAAGAGAAGGCATGCAGGTAACTTTTACTACCTATGCGACCAAATCAGAACTTTAGTTAGCTTGGAATGTTATCAAGGAATGTCATGGAATGTTGACGCGAAGCGGCGCCATTCCATTCGTCACTTGGGGCGCGTTGCTCAAATCGTTGGTCCCATTATCATTATTATTTTGTTATTGATTGTCAAATTGTTTCATCCGGAATACTTGTTACCACATTTTCAAACATGCCGAAATTAAAAACAACACGAATGCGTGGTTTCAGGTATAGAAGCAACGGAAATTTTGGTAACTTCAAGTTTTGGTTTTGCAAAGAAGGTAAAAGAGATATAACACTAATTGTAAGTCATGTGCAAAACGATTGTTCCACTGATTAAAACTTTTGTTCTGATGAGGTTCGCATTGAAGTTGCAGTAGTGATTTGTGTAAGGTCCCTAATTATGGCTGGTTTTCACTAACGCATAAGAATAAGCAAAAGTCGAAATAAGCAGAAGCAGAAAGATGTTAATAATTAGCACCTTTTGATGAAAATCTTCCGTAATAAAAGCTCTTAATTATGGACATTTTACTCATTCTGCATGTGTTGGCTAATGCTTATGGGCTAGTGAAAACCAGCCTAAAGACAAAAGGGTACGAAATTGTGATAATATAGAAGATACATAAATAAGACAATTGGCTAAGTTTAAGGAATGCGCATTTCCCCAACCTTGAGATAATCGTACTAATGATTTGCGAAAATTAAAAAAGCAGAAAATGAAAACACAGTGTTGGTGTACCTCCTTTGGAGGTGAATCGAGTTGAGTGGAGTAGTGGAGGTATAGCATTGTTTGTAGTTAAGTTAAGTTAAGTTGTTTATGGGTGTAGTACAGTGGAGTGGAAATGAAAAAGTTTGGTAACCTTAGGTGCAGTTGCATAGGGCATGATAGAGTATGGTTGAGAGCCGTCGAGGTAATGAGTCGAGTAATTGTATAGGACAGGAAAAAGGTATATAGAGTTGGGTCAAGTTGAGTAGAGCTTAATAGAGTATGGTGGAGAGCCTTCGGGGTGAGTGGAGTTAACTAGAGTTTTAATGGTATAGGAAGTTAGAAAGGGCTTGCGTTGGGTTGAGTTGCGTTGAGCTTAATGAAGGAAGATGGAGAGCAGTGGAGGTGAGTAGAGTCAAGTCGAGCTATAATGGGATAGGAGATGAAAAAGTGTTTTAGAGTTGGGTCGAGTTGAGTAGAGCTTAATAGAGTAAGATAGAGAGCAATCTAGGTGAGTCGAGTAAAGTTGCGACATAATGGTATAGGAGATGAAAAAGTGTTTAATAGTTGGGTCGAGTTGAGTCGAGGTTAATAGAGTAAGGTCGAGAGCGGTCGAGGAGAGTCATGTCGAGTAAAGCTGTGATGGAAAAAGAAATGAAAAAGTGTTTTACAGTTGGGTCGAGTTGAGTCGAGGTTAACAGAGTAAGGTGGAGATCGGTAGAGGAGAGTCAAGTCGAGTAAAGCTGTGATGGAAAAGGAAATGAACAAGTATTTTAGAGTTGGGTCGAGTTGAGTGGAGGTTAACAGAGTAAGGTGGAGAGCGGTCTAGGAGAGTCAAGTCGAGTAAAGCTGTGATGGAAAAAGAAATGAAAAAGTGTTTTACAGTTGGGTCGAGTTGAGTCGAGGTTAACAGAGTAAGGTGGAGATCGGTAGAGGAGAGTCAAGTCGAGTAAAGCTGTGATGGAAAAGGAAATGAACAAGTATTTTAGAGTTGGGTCGAGTTGAGTCGAGGTTAACAGAGTAAGGTGGAGAGCGGTAGAGGAGAGTCAAGTCGAGTAAAGCTGTGATGGAAAAGGAAATGAACAAGTATTTTAGAGTTGGGTCGAGTTGAGTCGAGGTTAACAGAGTAAGGTGGAGAGCTGTAGAGGAGAGTCAAGTCAAGTAAAGCGGTAATGGAAAAGGAAATGACAAAGTGTTTTAGAGTTGGGTCGAGTTGAGAAGAGGTTAAAAGAGTAAGGTTGAGAGCGGTAGAGGAGAGTAAAGTCCAGTAAAGTTGTGATGGAAAAGACAATGAAAAAGTGTTTTAGATTTGGGTCGAGTTGAGTGGAGGTTAATAGAGTAAGGTGGAGAGCAGTGGAAGAGAGTAAAGTCGAGTGAGGCTCTGATGGAAAAGGAAATGGAAAAGTGTTTTAGAGTTGAGTGGAGATTAATAGGGTAAGGTCGAGAGCCGTTAAGGAGAGTAAATTAGGGTGAAGCTGTGATAGGAAAGGAAATGAACAAGTGTTTTAGAGTTTGGTAGAAATGAGTTGGAGTTTAATAGAGTAAAGTAGAAAGCTATGGAGGTGTGTATAGTGGAGTAGAGCTGTGATTGAAAAGGAGATGAAAAAGTGTTTAGACTTCGGTGGTGTTGGGTTGAGCTTAATAGAGTACGGACAAGTGCAGTTAAGGTGAGTAGAGTGCAGTCGCGCTGTAATGGTAAAGGAGATGAGTAAGTGAAAAAAAGGTTGGGTAGAGTTGAGTTGAGTTTCATAGAGTACAGACAGGTGCAGTGGAGAGCTCTAATTATAAAGGAGATGAAAAAGTGTGTTACAAATGGGTCGAGTTGGGTGGAGCTTGATAGAGTAATTTCGAGAGGAGTGAAGGTTAGTTGGGTGAGTTAGGTAAAAAAAAAAAGACTTTCTTGTGTGAGAAAAAAGTGTAATTGAAACTGTGCGGGCAGGTGTACAGTATCTAAACCAAAAAACGCCGACTTCGCCCCCACATCAACTCAACAAGCGATCAAGTGCTTAAAATTTATCTTTCTCTTACAGGGAGAAAAAAGAATAACAACATCTTGCGCACGATGAAACAAAACCACATAAAACATGATTATTTTTCTCGCGCTCTAATCCATTGAAGGTGACTGGAGAGCTCGAAATAGAAAGTTTAGGTCGGCTTCATGAGGGCGAACTCGGTGGGGCAAAACCGGTATCATTCCTTCTTGTTATACTGTTTGGATACAAACCAACTCAAACTGCATGTACTAGTCCATTGAGTGTAAAACAACCTTCTAGCTAAAGATGTCTTACGAGTTTTTCCGTACACAATGCTGTTAACCCTTATGTGAATCAAATTGTTTTTTTTTCCTAGATGACCCTTCCAGGTGCAATGGTTTTCTTGCCGAGTGGAGCTGTCAACCAGAAAACAAACACCTGCTCGCAAACGACTCTGACGAAGAGAACGGAAATGACGAGAACGACTGTCACAACAACATGAACAACAGCAACTCACTGAGTGGGGACGAAAGTGACGAACAAGTCCAAGCTGTCGTGAATAACGAACGGGTAAGGTTTAATATTTACTAGAGAGTTAAAACCTCAGTTGGCTTGTGTGAAAAAAACTTTTTAGAACTGTCTTTATTTGAGTGATATGATTCTTGTCAAGGTTACCGTAGACGGCCTTCAAAGGCCAAATTTTCCCCCAATTTTTTTTTCTTTGGGCTGATATAGCTGAAACATTGATCAAATCTTCAAAATAATTATTTCTTCTAATTCTAAATGTTACTATTTTATCTAATCTTCTAAATAGATCTAATATAAATTTAGTTTTAAAGGCTCCTTTTTACAATAGTTGCAAATGTTTTACACTATACTGCTCTGTTTATACAGGCTCGGAAACGAAGTAAATGTAATACCAAGAAAGGACAAGGTACACTCAAAAAGAGAAAGACAGAGAAGGAAAAAAAAACGTGGCAAGGTAAGGAAATATGGTTTTCTTAATGTATTTGTAACATTTTAGGAACTTGATACATGTACCTTAGACTCATACCCAGTGTGTTTTCGATGCTGTTAGTTTTTGGCTCATCAGAACAAAAAATAATAGGCAATAATATGCAGGTTCATTGAAGAAACACATAAAGCAAGCCTTTCAATGCCTCACAATTTCCGATCTTTCACTTGCTCATCAAATGTTTAACTGAATAATTACTTAACAAATAAAGAAGCCTAAACCGTGTATTACACTGCGATAAAACACGACAGGCGAGTGTTTTCTACATTTCTCGAGTGTTCCCAAATGACTGGAGTGTTTTATCGCAATGTAATACACGGCTTAGGCTTCTTCATTTGCTTTATGATATAGATTTTACGCGCGTAAAACAATCAAACACGCTTTTTCTATGTTTTATACTCTGATAAAACATCGGTTTTTGACCTATCTATGTTATAATAAAGATTAGTTATTGTCTAACACATCTTTCAAACATGAAAAAGATAGGAATTTACATTGATAGGTACAGACCTATTGGGGGTGGGGTGGAAGTGTCATTTTAGTCCGGCATAATTTTAGCATTATTAATACCTCCAGCCGAGCATAATTTTGAGCATACCCTTGTTTCACTAGTCTCCTTGGCAGCCGTTTTTTTGGATGTCACGCCCGGGAGCATTGCGTGATATCCCAAAAAATGGCTGTGGAGGAGACTATTGTTTCACGGGTGACGCCCTAAAGCATAACACTCTATTTTTCAAGCATAATCCGACAGACCCTAGCACGAACTACAATGTACCAAATTCTGGCGTGGAATTGTAATTTAAAACTATTAGAGGAAAGGTTAAAAGGTCGTTGAGATCGTGGAAAATTTGCTTACCTGCTACATGGCTTTGTAGATAATATGTACGGCAGCCGCAAAGAGGGACAAAGAGCCGACGAATGTCGACGATCAGCCCCTTGAAGGGACTGTACAACCAACAGCTGTATACCTGGCACGAAATTGGATAGAAAAAATCGGTGGAGTTTTTCTTACCTCAACTATCTTGACTGCCTTTCACATATAGAAAATTCGTTTCTTTAGGGGCTTCCTTAATATTACAAAAACTCCGCTTATTTTCCCTCTTTTGTATTATTTCATATCAAAGTGTTCTGTAAGTACTTTAGTGAAACAGAATATTCCATATGTAAGTATCAAACACAAGTCAGTTTGCTTTAATATCTCTTACACAGTCCAGTTGCTGAACAACTGGAATGCGTGGAAAATATTATTTTTCTTTAATCCTTACCTCTCCAAGTACTTTAGGGAAGTATCAAACACAATGTAAGTTTGCTTGAATATTTTTCAACCCTTCCTCTTGCTTTTAAGCTGCAATCATTACTCAATTAAGCAACTTAACTCAACCTTGGGAAACTCTACTATAGCCAACTGCGCTCCACCCAAACTCTTAAGTAATTGCACACTACCTTATTCTTTTTTTTTTTTACCTAACTCACCCAACTAACCTTCACTCCTCTCGAAATTACTCTATCAAGCTCCACCCAACTCGACCCATTTGTAACACACTTTTTCATCTCCTTTATAATTAGAGCTCTCCACTGCACCTGTCTGTACTCTATGAAACTCAACTCAACTCTACCCAGCCTTTTTTTCACTTACTCATCTCCTTTACCATTACAGCGCGACTGCACTCTACTCACCTTAACTGCACTTGTCCGTACTCTATTAAGCTCAACCCAACACCACCGAAGTCTAAACACTTTTTCATCTCCTTTTCAATCACAGCTCTACTCCACTATACACACCTCCATAGCTTTCTACTTTACTCTATTAAACTCCAACTCATTTCTACCAAACTCTAAAACACTTGTTCATTTCCTTTCCTATCACAGCTTCACCCTAATTTACTCTCCTTAACGGCTCTCGACCTTACCCTATTAATCTCCACTCAACTCTAAAACACTTTTCCATTTCCTTTTCCATCAGAGCCTCACTCGACTTTACTCTCTTCCACTGCTCTCCACCTTACTCTATTAACCTCCACTCAACTCGACCCAAATCTAAAACACTTTTTCATTGTCTTTTCCATCACAACTTTACTGGACTTTACTCTCCTCTACCGCTCTCAACCTTACTCTTTTAACCTCTTCTCAACTCGACCCAACTCTAAAACACTTTGTCATTTCCTTTTCCATTACCGCTTTACTTGACTTGACTCTCCTCTACAGCTCTCCACCTTACTCTGTTAACCTCGACTCAACTCGACCCAACTCTAAAATACTTGTTCATTTCCTTTTCCATCACAGCTTTACTCGACTTGACTCTCCTCTACCGCTCTCCACCTTACTCTGTTAACCTCGACTCAACTCGACCCAACTCTAAAATACTTGTTCATTTCCTTTTCCATCACAGCTTTACTCGACTTGACTCTCCTCTACCGATCTCCACCTTACTCTGTTAACCTCGACTCAACTCGACCCAACTGTAAAACACTTTTTCATTTCTTTTTCCATCACAGCTTTACTCGACTTGACTCTCCTAGACCGCTCTCCACCTTACTCTGTTAACCTCCACTCAACTCGACCCAACTCTAAAATACTTGTTCATTTCCTTTTCCATCACAGCTTTACTCGACTTGACTCTCCTCTACCGATCTCCACCTTACTCTGTTAACCTCGACTCAACTCGACCCAACTGTAAAACACTTTTTCATTTCTTTTTCCATCACAGCTTTACTCGACATGACTCTCCTCGACCGCTCTCGACCTTACTCTATTAACCTCGACTCAACTCGACCCAACTATTAAACACTTTTTCATCTCCTATACCATTATGTCGCAACTTTACTCGACTCACCTAGATTGCTCTCTATCTTACTCTATTAAGCTCTACTCAACTCGACCCAACTCTAAAACACTTTTTCATCTCCTATCCCATTATAGCTCGACTTGACTCTACTCACCTCCACTGCTCTCCATCTTCCTTCATTAAGCTCAACGCAACTCAACCCAACGCAAGCCCTTTCTAACTTCCTATACCATTAAAACTCTAGTTAACTCCACTCACCCCGAAGGCTCTCCACCATACTCTATTAAGCTCTACTCAACTTGACCCAACTCTATATACCTTTTTCCTGTCCTATACAATTACTCGACTCATTACCTCGACGGCTCTCAACCATACTCTATCATGCCCTATGCAACTGCACCTAAGGTTACCAAACTTTTTCATTTCCACTCCACTGTACTACACCCATAAACAACTTAACTTAACTTAACTACAAACAATGCTATACCTCCACTACTCCACTCAACTCGATTCACCTCCAAAGGAGGTACACCAACACTGTGTTTTCATTTTCTGCTTTTTTAATTTTCGCAAATCATTAGTACGATTATCTCAAGGTTGGGGAAATGCGCATTCCTTAAACTTAGCCAATTGTCTTATTTATGTATCTTCTATATTATCACAATTTCGTACCCTTTTGTCTTTAGGCTGGTTTTCACTAGCCCATAAGCATTAGCCAACACATGCAGAATGAGTAAAATGTCCATAATTAAGAGCTTTTATTACGGAAGATTTTCATCAAAAGGTGCTAATTATTAACATCTTTCTGCTTCTGCTTATTTCGACTTTTGCTTATTCTTATGCGTTAGTGAAAACCAGCCATAATTAGGGACCTTACACAAATCACTACTGCAACTTCAATGCGAACCTCATCAGAACAAAAGTTTTAATCAGTGGAACAATCGTTTTGCACATGACTTACAATTAGTGTTATATCTCTTTTACCTTCTGTGCAAAACCAAAACTTGAAGTTACCAAAATTTCCGTTGCTTCTATACCTGAAACCACGCATTCGTGTTGTTTTTAATTTCGGCATGTTTGAAAATGTGGTAACAAGTATTCCGGATGAAACAATTTGACAATCAATAACAAAATAATAATGATAATGGGACCAACGATTTGAGCAACGCGCCCCAAGTGACGAATGGAATGGCGCCGCTTCGCGTCAACATTCCATGACATTCCTTGATAACATTCCAAGCTAACTAAAGTTCTGATTTGGTCGCATAGGTAGTAAAAGTTACCTGCATGCCTTCTCTTTCGACCCAAGCAATGTGCGGTGGTTGCAAATTTATTTTTCAGGCGTTTTGTACCGTCTCCCACGCGGGTCCCAGGACTAGCATCACACGAGAGCCAAAGACATGTCACGTGAGATACTAAATACGCGTTGACAAGTGTAATTGTCACTTGAAATGTTGACTGGAAACCCAGCAGATAAAGTGTTGTGTAAACAACACGTAAAAATAAGAGGCAAAGTAATGAATGTTATCTGTTTTAGTACTTCGCGAATTCGTGTGTCGCCTTTCAATTTCAGCATTTTCTCACTAGTAAAAGGCTGGGGACTGGAGCAATTTCTAAAAGGTCTACATTTTTTCCCTACTTCCTAGAGTCCATTTAGTAAATTTTGAAATGAGTGCAAGTTGTAAAATTTTAAGGGCGAATTGTACAGTTCGATGGTCATGGGATAAGAGGTGACCTCGATCTAAAGAAAAACGGGGCTCACTTTTATAGACCTCCCAAGAAAAACAGGAACTGACACGCACTGATTTCGGAAAGATATATCGATGGAAGCGAAGAGTTTCATTTGGATGACTTTAATTTTTTGTCGCAAGGGACAAAACGCGAAGAGGAAATCGAGTTAAAATTTTGGTAGTCCAGGATTACAGTAGTCTTGAGCGAGAAATTTTTACGTGGAAACTGTTTCTCACAGAGAAAAGTTGTCAGGTAAAGTAAATGGGAGGGGCAAAGTACATGTCATCGTCAATTTGATGGATTTCTTGTGGGAAAAGATTGAGAAATCTACACCTCAGTCGACGTAGGATTCCGAAAGGTAGGCACTTTCGTCCTCCCTTCATTTAAAGGCATACTTACAATCGCTTCCACCTTGTTCATCCATAGAAATTTAAATGTATTTGCATAGCACTGGTCGCGATGTTTTGGATGAGAGTTAACCAAGAATTATGTATAAGTTAAATGTGCTTGAAACATAGTGCTACCGTGCTGGGGCTGATGGGGGCTTATGGCTTTGAGTGTTTACATACCTCCATAAATCGAATAGTAGCGTTAAAATTATCTGAACATGAGAAATATGAACTATTCAATATCATAATCCATTTAATCCTTATAATTTCAATCTCTCCTTCTTTATTCGCAGCTTGAGAACGAACTCTTTCAATTCAGAGGAAAATAAGGTTTGTCTAGATTCTTCTTTGTCTGTTGACTGTTGAGGCTGTGGTTTATTATGTTAAGGAAATAGACTGGTAGATCTGTGAGCAAACATTTGTCTATGCACAATTTATTGAGTGTATAAATTGTAGGCTAATTCAGTAGTTTGTAGGTGAGCAATGCAAAGTCAATGTTCTAGTGCAGCAGAATTTTGGTGATCCAAACAATTCGACCCTGAATTAGATTATGGTACTTTGCTGCAGGTAAATAACATTTCTACTTGAATAAACGATGCAGTGTTTCTATACTGACCACGCCAGTGCCCGTGTGTACTGGAACGCAGACACAATTACGCTAACCTGCACGCTGATTACAAAACAGAACATGAACGAGTGCGAAACTGCACGTGTAATAATTTTTCTATCGATCCAAATCAACTGAGGAAATCCCTCGAAGCAATGTTCAATTGCAGAGTTGATATGCCGATAATTAGGATTAATCATTTTGCACAGCTGCCTCTGAAAGCAACCTGTTTTCGTATTTGCAAGTGCAATACTACAGTTTTAAAAGCTAGTCTTCCACTATTGGTTTGTAAATATTTCCTTATGGAATTAGTGGCTATTGCCTAAAATTACTCTACTTCTCAAAGGTAGCAAGTTCTTGGCAGGTCATTTTGACTAATACCTAATTTGAAAAGAATGGAGACAATTTATCTTACTAGATGTAATTGTGGACAGCTTAGTTAATGAGTTGGTCACAGAGATCTCCGCGGTGACATTGATAGCTATCGATTAAGTGAATCCGAAAAAACAAACCTTCTAAATTAGCGGTGTTGAAACATTTGCTTTTGTCTTATTTCTAAAATTGCAATGAAAGCTAGAGTTGAAATGTGTTTTAGTACTCCTCCTGCTGAAGGTGGCGACTAGCTGAAAGATCTATGTTCCAATGTAAACGTTGTAAGCGGTAGTTTGCAATACTCTTTGGAGCTGCAAGTTTGGCCCCGATTATGTAATAAACATAGGCACGCAAGGCGTGCTAGAGTTATTTTTTTAATTAAAAAGGTTGTGAAAATGGAGCATTTAAGCGACTCTTTACAGTGATAATTTACTTAATTTGACAAATTGTTTTGGCTACAATGCACAGCAAGAAAGAAACTGAGAATCTGATGTACATACGATCTTATATATGGCTAAGATAAGCAAATAGTAGGCCTTAAAATGTTGGTTTCAAAGTCTGGCTGCCTGGTTTATGTTCAGGGTGGAAAGAAGCGAAGTGAAGGCCTTGGTCTTATTCATTTAAGTTGCCGCAAGAGGGTATGGATAAAATATAGGAACGCTGAGCGTGTAGGAGCTTTTTGTTGGAATAAATGGGCTGGTGGAGGGAGGGGGGCAGATAGGGCGATTGTTTTTCTATAGGATTTTGAGTTGTAGAGCAAAAAAGGGCTGACATTTTTTTTGTAGAGGGGCAAGCCATATATGTGTTTTGTGTGCCTCCATAATAAAACATGGAGTATTGACAGATGATGATTTAATACGTATATCATTTTTGTGGATGGAATAACAGCAATATAGTACATGTAGGTCAAAACTATTGTAAGTAAGGTATGGGTTAGAGACGACAAGAAAGATCGTAGATCTTATAACCGCGCTTTTAAAACATAGTTGTTTTCCCAGCACTGCAGTCACGAAGCAGTGCACATTCCAGAGACCCTATCAATGATTTATTTATTTTTTACTGTAGACATAATATCACTTGATCAACACAAACTATATACTATTGCATCATCATTCATCTTTATGATGATGTAATGGTTAATAATCACCCGAACATCTACCTTCACGTTTCTTATCTGCAAGCAGTCCTTGTTGATTCACTGATGACTATAGCCACGCAATCAACTGATCAATCTGTAGCACACTAACTGACAACAACGACTATACACGAACTGTTATAAGCCTCTTATTGCACCATCATATTGACCCGTCCATAACATACCTGATGCGCCGACTAAGAAGAATTTTTTTTTTACACAAAATAACTAAAAAATAGCAAGAAAGAGAAATAAGCTCTCTGACTCGTCTAAGCCTGATTTAATTAATTTATAGTTTAACTTGGTGCCACGCAGTCCTCAAAGAACATTGTTTTGAACAGGTTTCATACTTTTTTACTTTTAACAAAAAGATCCCGGACTGAAACGAATATGATAAAATGCCCATGAATTTAATTAACCGTATCAAACCGCTGTTGCAGACACCTAAAAGCTGTCCAAACATGTTAACTTATTTTTTGTTTAACATCCTGGGAACCAGAGGCCATAACTTGTTAATTCTAATTGAATTTACTCCCATGTAAAAAAACAAAAGTGTTAAGTTACCATTTGTAACTAAAAATAGCAATATCTCGTTTTGTTTGTTCAAACATTTCATGGGAACAAGTGGTGATGATTCGTCAGCTCTAATTGAATTTACTCCCTTGTGAAAAACAAAAGTGTCAAGTTACCATTTCTAACTAAAAATACATGTAGCAAACATCTCGGAGAAACAAGTGCTCACGAATCATCACCTCTAATTAATTGAATTTACTCCCTTGTGAAAAACAAGGGTGTCAAATTACCCTTTGTAACTAAAAGTAAAAATATCTCGTTACACTTGCATACAAGAACAAAACAATTGTCACGTCCAGTTATTTTGTAAACGTTAAAACCGTTTCAAATAGAAATAGTCTCGTCTCCTCTAAAATATGTCCTTTTGAACTAGAAGCGACGATTCGTGACCTCTAATTGAATTTACTGGTTGTGAAAAAACAAAAGTATCAAGTTACCCTTTGCAACCTGAAATAAAATATCTCTTCCCATTTGTTTACTACTGACTCATGAACTACTTCAAAACGCAAAACTCATCTTGTTCATAACTAGCCACCATTACACTGAAACAACCCGATGTATATTATGTAACTGTCACAATCCCCTCTAAACCGGACTAAAAATCACAAACAGGCAACATACACGTCAGTCTTTATTATTCAATCACCAAAGTCCTTGTACTTAATACAATCATAAAACTCTCAAGACTTCATATACCTCACTTAAGATATCTTTAACAAGAAATTTTCTTTTTCTTCTACTGCAATTCGTGCTGGCTATTAATGTGCTAAAGCGAAAACCCTGATAACATTGACGAGAAAAGATTACTGTTTCATTTATAACATATCTTCTCATCCCAGTAGTAAACAAGAACCATTATAAATGTAAAATCGTCACAGAATAATTTCTTTTTGTTCTGTTGACGAAATTAATCGTAGTCTCTTCGCTTTTTTCGTTGAAAGTTATCACTGAAACTGCTCAATGGATGCTGAAATTAACGACTCGCCCTCGACTCTGCAGCAATATTTAGGTTTCACTACAACACGCAAACGATTCGAACCTGGTCACAACCTCTTCACATTCCCAATAGTGCATTCCGCCCCCTTAAATACAATTGAAGGCTTCGGTGGAAAAAGGGCGTTAGGTTTTTTACTGAAAAGTGAACTTTGTCGAAAACGCTCCAAATTTCGCATGCAGTTTTGTTTCCGTGTGTCAAACAATGTTCTGCATGTTTTTTCCCTGAAGTTTGCTTCCTTTTTGAGATATTACGTATGCAAAAAAACACATTTTTCCAAGGGCATCCTCTGGGGACCTTTTGTTGAATGGAAAACAAAAGAAACCTTTTGTTTCGCTAAGCGATCAACTCACTATAATACCTTAAGCTCCTACTACTGCTTCGTTAGCACAAGCGGATGAGGCGCTGAACGGGCCAGATTCGAATTTGTTTTGCCGTGACACCGGTTCGACACGAGGTCGCTCAATTTTTTTTTTCGCTCTGTTCCTTTTCTTTTTTCAAAAATGAAGATATCTATTTTAAAGAAAATGCGTATAGAGCGGGAATCTGGAGAGATTTTTTTATACAGCTTATTGTGACGTGAGACAACACGTGAATTTCGATCGAGCGTCAAAGCAAAGAGAAGTGATGCATGATGCAGTACAGCTCTTTCGACTAATATCTTAAGCATTGTTTTTAAGTACCTTGTAGCCTGCCTGGTGGTTGATAGGCATCATAAAGCCTTGATAACCCGTAAGTCACCAGCATGTTTTAAAGAAGCAAAACGTGTTCTGTAACTTCCAACGCAACTGATATCAGCGGCAAGTCAGTTATCAGCGTTCGAAGTCAGGTCGATCCAGGCAGCAAAGTCCAAGAGCAGTTCTTGCCCAAGAATAAAACCCTGTCGTGAGTTGTGGCCCATTTGCCAAGCGTTGCTAGCTTCAAAGTTTGGAAAATGAGAACTGCTTTTAGACTTATAAAATTTTTCTTGCATCATCCTCCATGTTTACCCGCGCACGAGGTGTAACAGAACCTTCCCGGCATGCATTTCGATCACGTTCGGCAAGACAAGCCAAGACAAGACGAGACAAGACAAGACTCCGTAAATCACAATAATATTTAACTAATTACAGAGCGTGTTTTTTTCCTTTTTTATTCCAACATAATAATGGCCAACAAGAAGCGATCGATTGATTCAAAACATAGATCTGTGATCCAGGTTGCGTTGATTTTACTTCAAATCGGCATGATTTGTAGTGTTTTAAACTTCTGGGATCAGGGGCCATGCAGATGTAAGGAGAGAGACCTGTACGTTGCACAGAAGGGTTAATCTGTTAATCTGTCAGCCCTACATTTTTAAGCTTATACGTTGCAGGCAGTTAAAATGAAATAGAGATAGTTGCTGTGACGCTTTAAAGTGAAATCAACATTTTAACCTATTTAGGCCCGAAATCGACGTTTTCGAGTTTACGTGCTGGGTGAAATGAACAGCTTGCTGGATTTGAAGTGAAATCAACATCCTTGCCGTCATGCCTTAACGCGAAATCGCGTAAAGTGAACTGGCTGTAATTTGAGTGAAATTAACGTCTTTGCGGTCGCGTGATAACGTGAAATCACAATTTTAACGGTTTTAAAAACCTGAAATCAACATTTTTTAAGGTTACATCTTGATTGTTCTCCTTGGCCTAACACTGCACTAACCCTAACGCGTCCTGACCTTAACTCTAACGTTATCCGAAGCGCTAACCCTAACAATGAAGCGCTAGCGCTAACCCTCGGCAATAACCCTCACCCTTCAACGCTAACCCTAGTTTCAAGCGGTAACACTAAACGTTAACTCTAAGCCTAACCTTGTTCCGTAACCCTAGTTTCAAGCGGTAACCCTATTTCAAGCGGTAACCCTAGTTTCAAGCGGTAGCCCTAAGCGTTAACTCTAAGCCTAACCTTGTTCCGTAACCCTAGTTTCAAGCGGTAACCCTAGTTTTAAGCGGTAACCCTAGTTTCAAGCCGTAGCCCTAAGCGTTAACTCTAAGCCTAACCTTGTTCCGTAACCCTTCAACGCTAGCCCTAGTTTCGAGCGGTAACCCTAACCCTAAGTAAAACCCTAAGGGTTTAAGTCCTTGCGGTGGCGTGATAATGTGGAATCAAAATTTTAAGTCTCTGTAAATGACCTGATATCAACATTGTCTAGCTTGCGCATTGCGGGAAATTAACATCTGGCTGTAATTTGAGTGAACCGAACGTCTTTGCGGTCGCACGTTAACGTGAAATAAAAGTTTTAACGGTTTTAACCTGACATCAACACTTTTTGAGGTTACACGTTGCAAAAGATCAATATTTTGCTGGATTTTAAGTGAAATTACCGTCTTTGCGGTCACGTGCTGACGTGACAACAAATACAGGGTTTTTTGCATACGTAATATCTCGAAAACGAAACAAACTTCAGCAAAAAAACATGCAGAACATTGTCTAACGCACCCAAACAAAACTGCATGCGAAATTTGGAGCGTTTTTGATAAATTTCATTTTTGAGTAAAAAACCTAACGCCCTTTTTCCACCGAAGCCTTCATGAAATGGAATGGATTGAAATGCAAATTTAATTAACTGAGTTTCAATTAATTAAACTTCATTTATGTGAAGGCTTCGGTGGAAAAAGGGCGTTAGGTTTTTTACTGAAAAGTGAACTTTGTCGAAAACGCTCCAAACTTCGCATGCAGTTTTGTTTCCGTGTGTCAAACAATGTTCTGCATGTTTTTTCCCTGAAGTTTGCTTCCTTTTTGAGATATTACGTATGCAAAAAAACACATTTTTCAAAGGGCATCCTCTGGGGACCTTTTGTTGAATGGAAAACAAAAGAAACCTTTTGTTTCGCTAAGCGATCAACTCACTATAATACCTTAAGCTCCTACTACTGCTTCGTTAGCACAAGCGGATGAGGCGCTGAACGGGCCAGATTCGAATTTGTTTTGCCGTGACACCGGTTCGACACGAGGTCGCTCAATTTTTTTTTTCGCTCTGTTCCTTTTCTTTTTTCAAAAATGAAGATATCTATTTTAAAGAAAATGCGTATAGAGCGGGAATCTGGAGAGATTTTTTTATACAGCTTATTGTGACGTGAGACAACACGTGAATTTCGATCGAGCGTCAAAGCAAAGAGAAGTGATGCATGATGCAGTACAGCTCTTTCGACTAATATCTTAAGCATTGTTTTTAAGTACCTTGTAGCCTGCCTGGTGGTTGATAGGCATCATAAAGCCTTGATAACCCGTAAGTCACCAGCATGTTTTAAAGAAGCAAAACGTGTTCTGTAACTTCCAACGCAACTGATATCAGCGGCAAGTCAGTTATCAGCGTTCGAAGTCAGGTCGATCCAGGCAGCAAAGTCCAAGAGCAGTTCTTGCCCAAGAATAAAACCCTGTCGTGAGTTGTGGCCCATTTGCCAAGCGTTGCTAGCTTCAAAGTTTGGAAAATGAGAACTGCTTTTAGACTTATAAAATTTTTCTTGCATCATCCTCCATGTTTACCCGCGCACGAGGTGTAACAGAACCTTCCCGGCATGCATTTCGATCACGTTCGGCAAGACAAGCCAAGACAAGACAAGACAAGACAAGACTCCGTAAATCACACTCGTCTTCCGACGCCCGCGCTACGTACGGCTCGCGGCTTCGCATATTACGCTGGCACGCAGATGTTGTTTCGAGTTCTTCCTTCCGTGTTTCCCTACGGATTTTCGAGCAAAAGAGAGACTGCTCGCAGTCTATAAATCACAATAATATTTAACTAATTACAGAGCGTGTTTTTTTCCTTTTTTATTCCAACATAATAATGGCCAACAAGAAGCGATCGATTGATTCAAAACATAGATCTGTGATCCAGGTTGCGTTGATTTTACTTCAAATCGGCATGATTTGTAGCGTTTTAAACTTCTGGGATCAGGGGCCATGCAGATGTAAGGAGAGAGACCTGTACGTTGCACAGAAGGGTTAATCTGTTAATCTGTCAGCCCTACATTTTTAAGCTTATACGTTGCAGGCAGTTAAAATGAAATAGAGATAGTTGCTGTGACGCTTTAAAGTGAAATCAACATTTTAACCTATTTAGGCCCGAAATCGACGTTTTCGAGTTTACGTGCTGGGTGAAATGAACAGCTTGCTGGATTCGAAGTGAAATCAACATCCTTGCCGTCATGCCTTAACGCGAAATCGCGTAAAGTGAACTGGCTGTAATTTGAGTGAAATTAACGTCTTTGCGGTCGCGTGATAACGTGAAATCACAATTTTAACGGTTTTAAAAACCTGAAATCAACATTTTTTAAGGTTACATCTTGATTGTTCTCCTTGGCCTAACACTGCACTAACCCTAACGCGTCCTGACCTTAACTCTAACGTTATCCGAAGCGCTAACCCTAACAATGAAGCGCTAGCGCTAACCCTCGGCAATAACCCTCACCCTTCAACGCTAACCCTAGTTTCAAGCGGTAACACTAAACGTTAACTCTAAGCCTAACCTTGTTCCGTAACCCTAGTTTCAAGCGGTAACCCTATTTCAAGCGGTAACCCTAGTTTCAAGCGGTAGCCCTAAGCGTTAACTCTAAGCCTAACCTTGTTCCGTAACCCTAGTTTCAAGCGGTAACCCTAGTTTTAAGCGGTAACCCTAGTTTCAAGCCGTAGCCCTAAGCGTTAACTCTAAGCCTAACCTTGTTCCGTAACCCTTCAACGCTAGCCCTAGTTTCGAGCGGGAACCCTAACCCTAAGTAAAACCCTAAGGGTTTAAGTCCTTGCGGTGGCGTGATAATGTGAAATCAAAATTTTAAGTCTCTGTAAATGACCTGATATCAACATTGTCTAGCTTGCGCATTGCGGGAAATTAACATCTGGCTGTAATTTGAGTGAACCGAACGTCTTTGCGGTCGCACGTTAACGTGAAATAAAAGTTTTAACGGTTTTAACCTGACATCAACACTTTTTGAGGTTACACGTTGCAAAAGATCAATATTTTGCTGGATTTTAAGTGAAATTACCGTCTTTGCGGTCACGTGCTGACGTGACAACAAATACAGGGTTTTTTGCATACGTAATATCTCGAAAACGAAACAAACTTCAGCAAAAAAACATGCAGAACATTGTCTAACGCACCCAAACAAAACTGCATGCGAAATTTGGAGCGTTTTTGATAAATTTCATTTTTGAGTAAAAAACCTAACGCCCTTTTTCCACCGAAGCCTTCAATTGTTCCTATCATGGAAACCACATCAACACTAGTAGTAGAGCGGCTAACACTAATTTAATTCAAAACCTTATATCATGGGAAAAGCTCGCCCTTCATCGCATGCTCGCAGTTATATCCCAAACACTATGTTTCTTTGACTGATTATCCAATTGCTAATGACTATGAAACCCGCCCACAAAATCCTCAGCCTAACCCACAGAAAATGTCGCGGTAAACCCAATATGTGAATACTTCCTCCTCTTTTACAGAAGAATAAATATGGCGGTTCTCAACAGTATCGGAATCAAATCTTCTCACATACCATTTACCTTTGCAACAGGAAATTTGATTGGTGTTTAATAGTAGATCCAATCTGATTGGTGTGACATACATACATCTCTCACTGATCCACTGAACCACTGATCCACTCACTGAACCACCCGTCCATAACATACCCGACACGCCGACTAAGAGGTATTTTTTTTTTCACAAAAAAATAACTCAAAAACGAGACAAGTTATTCGGGAAACAGCTTTCACCTGATCCAACTGAACTGTTAGGTAAACTTATACAACAAGTTCGTACCGTGGCCAGCGAAGCCGTCATCGAAACCACAGCATGTTTAGACCACCATGGTTGCGTGATTTCCGTGATAAGGGTTTCCCGAGACATCGAAACCTTCATGTTATTATATGCCGGTCTTAAAAATGTGGATTTTGAAGGCAATGTTTTGGCACAACACTCGCCTACATGTGAAAGTTGCCTTACTGGGAGGAGTTAGTAAACTTTGCTTTCTGTTTACTTGCCATGACATTTTTTTGTGGTATAGTTATAGCAATTGGCGGGAAAATGTAGGTCACGTGAACTTCCAGACCACTGTTTAGTCAAAAGAGTAAAATAGCTAATAACTAGAATTGGTATACGCTAAACATCGTATACAAACGCATTTGTAAAGGCCATATTACAAGGCGATTTTCAGCCCGAACTGAAATATCAGGGCAGTAACAGCATGGGCTGCAACATAAGACGGGTTTCTGAAACGAATCCTTTAACGGTGATTCCCGAGTAAAGGAACCCTTCCACAGATTTCCGATGAAACTCGGTATGGTGCCACAAAAGTTTTAGGAGATGGTAAAAAAGGAATTAAAAGATTGGGTGACGGTGCTTGTTTTCATGCCACGATGCTGACAATTATGGTTATTTAGGTGACTTCTCTTTATGTAAGTGCGAAAAAAAAAGCTAGATTATTTTAGAATGCCACGTGTTATATCACACAGAATTCGACTTTCTTTGATTCCGTAAAACTAGTGCAGATATTTGCAAATGGTACATGGCGTTTTCATTCTTGTATAGAATTCATTGTGATCGACCTAAAAAATAACGAGGTAGAAGTTTGATGAAAGTGGCACTTTAAGTCTACAGAAGAAACAACTTAAGCCTACATTCTTTTCACAGGATGGACCCCAGAATGGATTCAAATGTGTAAGTACAATTTGTAGATCCCGTTTTATCTTCTTAGCTTAGTGGTAGTAAAACCAACCCATATTATTTCTAACAAAACCTTTCAATAGTAACCAA
>JAHPZR010010941.1:5000-22411 GCA_019787425.1 Platygyra sinensis | reverse complement strand
AAGTTTTCTGTCAGCGGTGTTTCAGGCTTCAAATTTCAAAATGGCCGCCCTTTTGTTTGCATAGATTTGCATACTTAAAAGCTGAATATCTTATTACATGGACCGCTATGATCTGTGGGAAGGAGAAAAGCACATGGTCTACTGATTATTGAGAGTCGGCCATTTTGCGATGTTCATTCAGTCAAACCGTGGAGAATTCTTTGGCATTTTTCGTTGACTGTGCGGTAATCGAACTGAGGTAAGTCCATTTCGTCCTTCTTGATCAACTTGAGCCGTTCATTAACTTCCTTCATTTTTTCTGAGGAATTCAAAACGATAGATACCTCAGAGAATTATTTGTATATTGAATTCTAAAATTCTTTCTTGCTTTACAGTTGTCCTGCCTCAAAAAATGGAACCGCTTGCTAGGCTTGCACGAGTTTGAAATTGGCACTCTCGTTAGACGCGGTAACTACTTTTGATCAGCGATTTAGAGCAACCATAAACAGCAATGGGGAAAAAGGGAAGGCATAACAACAGAAGCACAAAAACTAGTGTGAAGTACCGCTTCCCAATTGGCAAATTAGCGACTAGAAGAAAGGAACTACAAGCAGTTTACCTTGAAAACTGCCAAAGCCTTCAAGAAGAAAAAAGAAAAGTCGATCGTGTGAGCAAGAGAGTAAGTTTTGCCTTAATAAGCTTATGAAATATTAAAAATATCATTAACTTAATTTTTTAGATTAGTTGATTATTGTTTGAATGTCACTAATTTTGATTGGCTTGAATTTAGTTTTTGGTCCTACAATAAGGCTAGTTATATTGATAATCATTTAGTTTAGCCTCTGTTGTCAGATGTAGGCAGCCTTATGAAAATCTGACTAAATCAGCAAATTACTTGAATGTGACAAATACTCATTGTGGGATCATTTGTACTTAAGGCTTCCACATTGGAGTGTCCATTGTTTGGTACTTGACTGACACCTCAATGACACCTCAGTTGACACTCAATCGACATCTCGGTCGTTAGTCAGTCGGGAGTCGACTACTGGTAATTTTTGATCAATGCATATGAGACGGTTGACACTCGGGTGACTATCAACCACCTGTTGATCAATTATTGACCGAGTGTTGATTAAGTGTCAATAGAGCGTCAACCAAGTATCCATTGGGATATCGGTCAAGGGTATCAATCGAGAGTATCGATTGACACTTGACCATGGGTACCTTTCTTACACATGATCTTCTATGGGTTACATTATTGCAAAAGGTAAAAGTTTCCTCCATTGCTGGCCAGGAAAATTATTTTTTCCATATTCTTATAAGGATTACATATTTCTGAATTTTTTTTAGCCAGAGAATGTTTTAAGTATTCATCAAAAAACAAGTTAATTGCATGGCCTTTAATTTTCAGATCAAAAGATGCCAATCCAGGGTATCAGAACTAGAATTAGTGAGGGTCCCCTGAAAACAAGCTCTCTCAGAGACGAAAAGGAAGAGACGAATGAAGCTAAGAAGAAAGGCACCTTCACTGATCCAGCTGGGAAACTCAGAGGAGCTTCAAGATAGGTTCGTGAAGCCACGGTCTTCACGAAAACGTAAACATGAAACCATTGAGGCATGTTCTGAAATTCATGGTGCCTTAGAAAGTAATAAAAGACCTTGCCTTGATGGTATGTGGGTCTCATTAGTTGCTAATGCGAGTTCAGAGCAACTAAAGAATTACATTGCATGCTCTAAATAAAGCAGTAGCCGAATTTGAAGATAGCACTGACAATTCAGTAAGAAGTGTAAAGGTTCTTTATTGTAAAGGTTTAATCAGTAATGAAAAGTACAAATCTGTTAGGCAAAGCTTGTGCATGAAGTCTAATGGAAGTAGTGTTCATAGAAGCAGCATAATGGTTTCAGGAGTGAGAGTACCTAAAATTCTAACTTATGAAAAGGTTATTTCCTTTCTCAAATCTGTTGAAACTGGTACAGTGTTGGATTTGAAATCTGAATTCTGTGGGAACCTGGGGGACGATGAACAAGTACAAGGAGCTTTCAGGCAACTGGAGGAATTTCTCCTTGAACTTGCAAATTTGTACATTCATGTTGATAAAGTCTTAAGCAAGGATGGATCACCATTTCTTCATCATTTTAACGAGGCCCCATACAATTTCAAAGTAGCCATAGGTGCCAATGGGGCACCGTTTGGGAAGGATGATGAGGCTACTGCATGGCTTCTTTCTTTCATTAATGTAGGGGAACGAATTGCTAGCCAGAATGAGAACTTCCTTCTTGCTGGAGCTAATTGCTCAGAGTCTCATGTTGTCGTGAAGCTTTATGCAAAAAAATTAGTTTCTGACATTGCTTATGTTGAGAGTAAGAAGTATACTGTGGCAGGGTATCCCGTGCAATTAAGTTCAAATTAGTCCCTTCTGACATGAAGTGGCTCGCAACATTTGCTGGTGAGTTAAGTAATGCAGCACATTACTTTTCTACCTTTGCAAATGTTCATGAAGCTAACAAAAACACTGTCAATGGGTCAATTGGTGAGGGTGAGAGGTTTACATGGCAACCATGAAAATACAATGACAGGCTTTCTGTAGCATCCAGGGTGAAAGCAAAACAAAATGAGCTTGATGCCACACATCTAGCCCCCTCAACAAAGCGTAGCAAACTTACCCAAATTATCAAAGGTCAGAAATCTAGGCAGGAATGTGAACCCATTATTGGACATTTGGTAGACTTTGCTGTAGCAGAACCATTGCATAATTCAAACAATGCTTGGCAGTATATCCATGGATTACTTTTGGAGGAAGCAGTTTCACGAAGTGACATTCCCCTGGCAGGCTGTGATGTATCAACCTTGCCTACTGAAACTCCACTTAAAAAATTCATGCTTTCAGTTAAGAATGAAGTTGGTACATCTAGACTATATAAGAAGTTAAACAAATGGCTCAAGGAAGGCAGAAAAAAGAAATTTGAATATTGTTTCACTGGGAAAGAAACCAAATGCTTTTGCCACAAATTTATGTTCCTTATTGATTCCCTAAGCAGAGAAAGTGACACTGGGCCAGAATTACTTCGACTTGTTTCAATTGCATTTGCTGCCCTTCAGTTGCGTGACTCAGTATCAAAATTCAGTAGAGTTGAAACTGACGAAGCAATTTGTCAAGAACTAGAGGTTCACTGCCAGTTATTCTTTAACACCTGTTCCCTTTTACTGAAATCAGTAAATCCTACAGTTTGGACTGTGGGATATGCAATTCCATTTCACAACAAAGCATTATTTAAAGAATTCGGATTGGGGTTAGGCATTAATACAATGCAAGGCCGCGAGGCTAAACATGTAACCCTGTCATCATTTGCACGGCACGCTACCCTCACAACTCGCTGGAGGTTAGTTATGCGCCATGAGTACATTAGCTCTATCTGGCTTAGAAAAACAGACCCATTCCACTTTCGTTATGCCAAGTGCAAGGACAAGTACGTGCCTAAAGAGGCTCACCTCCCTGGGTATTGTTACTGTGGTTTTAAAATGGGTGAAAACCAAGCAAAATGTGTTTATTGTTCATCAAGCCTTTATAAGGCTGTTTGCAGATCTGCACACACAGCAGAACTTGATGATGAAATCTGCAACATGCTCAGTGTATCTTCCTAGCAATTTCAGCCTCAAGTTCTGCTTTCCGAGCAGATCTGCAGCATGCTTAATGCAGAACTCCATGTAAAACCTCACTGGACTGTTTATTCTTACATTTGTATTTTTAGGAGCAACATAATGAGACAGAATTGTCAATTTTACTCATTGTTGAACACAACTTACAATGTTAAAAAATTATATTATTGGTGTTGGAACTTGACATATTTCATTGCTTTCTTGGCTTAACAACTGATGTAAACATTATAACAAGTCAATTATGAGACTTTTGATCAATACACCTTCAGCATGTTCATGGATTGTTTCTTATCAATAAACTTTGTTGTAAAGAACAAGTGTGTTTATGATTAATTTACTTAGGAAAGCAATGTAGTTTTCATCATATGAAGGGGTGTGTTGAAAAAAGCCTTAAGTGACATCTGACCAGCTGTTAGATTCTCATTCAAATCTCCTAACACTTGCTTGTAACACAAAAGAGAGAATTTGAGTGAACATCAAAAGTCACTTAGGGCTCTTTTCCATGCACCCCTTCATTTATTGGCAGGGAGGGCTGGTAATTAAATGGGGAAAATCAAGACTGAAAACATTTTTGTTGGTAATAAACATTTCTTGACCCCATTCAATTTAGCAGATAGGCTGATAGTAAAAAATTCTGAGCAAAGTACACCTGACTGACTATTTGCTCTCTTAGAAACAATCACAAAGGTTGAGAATCAGGATGAAAATAAAGGGACTTTTTTGTCCTTACAGACCTTATAAAGAGGCTTTTAATAACTCCAGGCAGTATAAATCAAACATTTAACTGATGCCACAGGCCAAATCCCTATATAGCAATAATTCACAATATTCAACCACGGTAAAAGGAGTGTTGAGGAACACCTACTCTGTTCCAGTGGCCATAACTGAGAGACAAAGTAAGCATTTCTTGGTTCTTAGAGTACTTGATCTTTACTGGCCTGGCTGCATCGACCACCGCTCGACTATATCCACCGTCTTTCTCCACCTTTATTAGCACTTCTGTCTCCTGCAGCTGACGTCGAAACTTGTTGCTCCAAGACAATATAAGGCTCTTGAAATGGTCTTCTTCTGTTATTACAAAATTCTCCACGTGATTAGTACTTCTGGTCACTTGTCCCCAGCCATAGGCAATAACAGTTGTCTTTAAGGTATCAAACAGCTCAAGTGGTAGGCTTCTTTTAAGTCTTAATCCCCAGGAGTTACGAAGTGACGGGTTACGTTTCAGCATTCTACAGAGGCTTTTATTCCACCTGTAAACCTCTCTTGCGAGCATTCTTGAGGGCTGCGCCAGGTAATACTTGTAACGTTGTTGTTCTGGAAACGTGTGATGTTTAACAACGGCTCTTGAAAGCTTTAAAAGTTCATCGCCAATTTTTGTCGCTAAATTCTTATCTGGTGCATTAGCAATATAGGAAGAAACAGTGTCGTGTAAACTCACGATGAGTTCCGCCATATTGGATAAGTGAACAACACTTTTGCGAAAAACCGCTGATCAAAAGTAGTTACTGCGGGCTAACGAACGTGCCGATTTCAAGCCCACACCAGCCCGGCGTGATTTCTCTTTTCTTTTTTTGTTTTTTTTTTTGGGGGGGGGGGGGTGTGGGAGGGTGCAGCTATGGTGCATTTTGGATATATTTCTTATTCATTTAGCTGTGATGTTATTAATATTATTAAACATATATAAGCTTGGTTGACTAAATGTAGCTATGCACAAAACCTGAGAATGTACATAGTATAACTTACTTGACCTTACTTATTTTTGACAAAATGTAATAACATTTTATAAATAAAGTAGTGGAGTCACGCAGTAATTGACAGTTCCTGTACTCCAGTCTTAGGGGAGAAAAAAGCACATCACTTACTGAAATTTAAAAAAAAATTATTATTGAAAGCTTACACATAAATATTCATCAACAAAGTGTTGTTTTTAGCATTTATGCCAGAGTGATTTAGTCATTGTGAATGTCCCAATTTTGCGGCAGAGAATGGGTCACATTATATTCCTGCATGCTGTTCTTACCGGTAATACTGTACAGCTGTCATACCTTTAACTGCATCTTAGTCACTTTTAAGAAGTGTGATGAGGCTTATGTAGAAATCGAGTGGTTTTCAGAGGTAGTATTAAAATATTTTATGAAAAGAAACTGAACTATTGATGGATGTACAGTATAAAAGCAAATAGCAACGCACAGTTATGTTATACATGGACAAATTCACATCACCACCGAGTCAATTATAAACACTGTAATATATAGATTTAGCCAAGCCTGAAAGTGGAGCTGCTGGGCCGGGTTGTTCAAAGCCCAATTAAGCTAACCCAGGATAAGTGAGAATTTTTATTTAAGTTTTGTAACATTGCATTTTATTTTTCTGTTTACCGTACATTGTTTGAACTTCTGTAATAGTTTCAACAATCTCACACTTCATAAAATTAATGAAATTATACCTTCTGAACAACCCGGCGCTGGTTGGCAAGTTAACCTGACTTGAACTCAAAATCCAATCAAAAACCAGCAGTTGGTCAGCGGTCAACTTTAAAAAAAAACATGTGACCTTGATGAGCCCTAAACCTGAGCCAGTGATATGGTAACATGATACTGGTCAGTTGTTACCTTGTTTTGACAGCTGTCAATTGACCATAACATGGATTTTCAATATCATGTATGTACAATTAAACCAAGGCTGCATTGACTTGGCTTAAGGTGAAGTATGGCTGCCATGTTCCACTGAGTTGGCAACGTTAGGCGCACCCACACACCATCCATGCCGCTAACCATGTTGGCCATGAAAAAATAGTTGTATGGTTTTCTGTTTCTATGCAGGCATGTGGTTGTTTCTATAGTTATGGGGCTCTAATTTGTGGCAACCGATAGAGCTCCACCAGAAGGGTGGCTGTATCTTAAATAGGCCACATTTTATAACATTCCAAGATGGCTCCAAGGCTTTCAGGTCAAAATTGAACATTTTTAAAGTTTCTTCTGTCTCTAAACCCCAATATCAAATTGGAGCTTATAGAGCTGGTTATTTAACCAGACTAAGAGTTTTGAAATGAAATGGCCCCTAATGGGAGCATCCAAATAATCTTTAGAGCTAAAGGTGAATGCATTTTTTGCTGATTTAATTTGCTACTCAGGTTCCAGGCCTAAAGTGCTTAAACAATGTGCTGGTGTCTGCAAGTTGTCATAGTCAATTTCAGTGAAATGTTACAGAACATCTTTAAAATAGGATTACAAAAATATCTGGAGTGATAGTAAAGAAATCACTTTTGGGAAAAAAGTATTGTGAAATAAAATATTGTTATTTACAGGCAAATTGGCTACATCACTTGTACTCAAGACACCTCAAGAGGCATATGGCAATGCTAAAGACACTATTTAAGAACAAAGTGATTCTAAACTATATCTTTATTCTAGATCTAGACTACTTACAGCTGTATAAATAATATCACTGCATACCTTTCATGACCTAAGGGCAATATCAACATCAGATCTACTGACTCCTCTTCTAAAAAGAGGAAGCTTGGGAATATGTAGGGATGTCACTAAGTTATTAGTCACCTGTAGCCTTATTCTTCACACTTGTAGCAAATTAATCATAATCAAACATAATCTAGCCTGTTCCAGGCTCTCGGTGGGGATTGTAAATGAGATCAGGAGAGAGATAAGAGTCTATGCCAAAGACCCTGAATGTCTCCTGAAGCAGAAAACCCCTGCTGATATCACAACGTTTTCCAATGAGGTGTTCTACATACAGCTATTTTCCAATTGTCCCAACTTGGCCATGATAACTGCATCAATATCCCAACCAGGCAACTTAAAGGGGAAGCTGCCCTTCCTTACTGATGAGGTAGACAACCGTTTCCGAAATTCTGTTTGTATGGCTGCAGCTATTTGCCTACGCAGTATAACCAGCAGTTGAGTTCTGCCCACTACCGGATCAGTTTGATGCTTTTAAATGGTGGTGCAAAGGCACTGACAGTGGAGCGCTGTTCCCATCTTGGAATTTCAATGTCACACTCCTCTTCCATTAAGATGCAAAGTAAAGCTGCAGCACCTGCTAATACTTTGAAGGCTACAACTTGGAAAGAGGACACCTCAATGAAGTCCCTCCAGGTTAACCTTCTAGAAGAGGCACTGAAGAAGCAACTAGCTGAGATGGTGATATTTGATAAAGGTGAAGTAGAGAAATATGACTACTTTGAAGAAGGAATCTATGACAAATGCAGTGCTCTACTACAAAAGGCAGGAGCTGGAAATATTTCTCATACTTACCCCAGAGAGGTCCTTGTTCAAGCTGTCAAAGAAAGGAAGAGGAGTATTGTGCACTACAAGTAAGTGACATTTTAAGTCTGTTGCAATCCAGTAGATTGGAGAGCTAAGTGTCTCATCAGTTCTGGCTTCAGTAAAAAGACAAGAAGTCCTGCTAGTCCTCTTGAACGTTGTTAGTCAATCCCAGGTAATCCCCACTTGGTGCCAGTCAGTGGGCCATTCTCAGGTAGCATTGGTTGTGGCTTTTTAAACTATGAACTAGAGATGTGAAAAAGGGGAAAAATTGTAACCATTTCCACCAAGGGTGGCTCTCTTTGAAAACCAATGCTTTCATCAACCTTTCCCATTCCCATTCCCATTCCCCCATTCCCATTTCCCCCATTCCCATTCCCCCCATTCCCATTCCCCCCATTCCCATTCCCCCCATTCCCATTCCCCCCATTCCCATTCCACTTTTGAATAAAACACAATTCACGAGGAGGGGTTTGATGGAGGGTTTTTTTTTCTGGAAGTTTATTTGAAAACATCTTGCAGTGTGTCAATGAAACTTTTTATGGAGAATAAATGTAACATTAATGACTTTAGCCTGCGTGGCAGGCCGTACAAGGGGAGGGAAAGGCCGTAGAGAGGACCTAGGGAGTTTTGGGAGGGGAGAAGGGACGGCCTGCAAGGACGCTATTGTTTTCTTGGTTTTTTACGTCCACCAGACGGACGTAAAAATCCTGATTGGTCAGATTTTAAGAATTACTCGATCCGTCGTTCCGATTGGTCAGCGACCTGTCATTCAGAGCATCGGTCTTTACACATTCATTCATTCAACATGGCGGATAACGCAAGTGATCGGCTTGAACATTTGCTTGGGGAAATGCTAAGATCTTTGGAAGAAAATGGAATGAAATTCGTCATTAAAGCAGAGCAAAAGAAGGCGATCAGACAGTTGTTCGAGAAAAAGGATCTTTTAGCCGTTTTACCTACAGGCTATGGAAAGAGTCTAATTTTTCAGCTTCTTGTGTTGCTCGCGAAAAGAGCAGCGAATTCTGCATCTTTATTAGTCATAACGCCCCTTGTCAGTATTATTAATGACCAGATTATGGAAGTAGAGGCAATGAATTTGACTGCCTGCAATTTGGCTGAGAAGCTCGATAGTCTAGAAGACATCGAAGGAGGCAAATTTGATGTTGTCTACGCATCGGCGGAAAGCGCCACCGATAAGCGTTTTCTTCAATCGTTGAAGAAGAACACTGCTTTTAGTAGGAGTTTAGTGGCTTGTGTTGTGGATGAGTCGCATACAGTTGAAACATGGACCGGTTTAAGGTGAGCAATTGAACATTTTAATTTTAATGTGTTTGCAGGAGAGCAATCTTTTGTTTGAAATTGAAATTGAACATAGGACTTCTATTTCTTCTAGAAAATCAAAGGGCAAGAAACATGGATATGAAACAACTATGGCATTTCGTGGAGCCTATGGCAAGCTTTCCCTTCTCCGCTCATTCTTAAAGAAAGGTATTTTTTAGCATTTAAAATCTAGGAGTTCTCCAATTAGCAATAGATTGACATGTATTTAAAATTTATGTAAGCATTCTCGTACTATGATGTTGAAGTATGACATGTCAGGCATGACAGGGTCCTTAACATTGATTAGAGTCCAACATTGTATGTATAATTATTCATGGCGCTGTGGTGCAGAAATCTTACATTTAGTTTCAAATTTGATTTTTATGTCTCTTTGTCTTAGATTATATTAATATATAATGATCTTGAGATAATTTGAAATAAAAATTTAACTGGTCTAAACCACAAAGAACAACATCATAAACATTGTAACCCTCGCCAAGCTTAGTCTGTATGGTAGGCATCCGAAAGGGAGGAAAGGGGGAAAAATTGAACACTCGAAGCATGGGATGATTAAGCCCGACACCCTTTCCCTCCCTTCTAAGGCCTACCACGCAGGCTTCATTAATTTATGAAGGCAATTTTGTTATTGTAATAACAGGAACTCCATTTGCTGCATTGACTAGCACTGCTGATTCAGAAACATGTTCAGTAATACAATCAAAGCTGTCACTGAAAGATCCAATGGTCATCCGCATCAGTCCAAACCAAACAAATTTGCGTTTTTCAGTAGAGAACAAAAGTAAGCCTGAAATGTTTAATGGACTAAATTGGCTGATTGGGCATGTTAAGGAGAAAGGAGAGTCAGCCTGCAAAACTATCATTTTTTGCAACACAATGAATGACATTGCTTGTGTAATAAACTATTTACTGCTCAAACTTGGAGAATTTGCATATTCTCCAAAGGAATCACGTGAACATTCCAATTGTCTTGTTGGAATTTACCATTCAAGCTGTTGGCAACATAGCAAGGACAGAGTTGTCCAGTCACTGAAAGGTCAGGGGAAAGTGCGATTGGTGGTGGCCTCGACTGCTCTGAGCATGGGTGTGAACTTTCCAGATATCCGCTACATCATTAACTGGGGCCCTGCTCGGAGCCTGTTAGACCAACATCAAGAGGCAGGAAGAGCTGGCAGAGATGGTCTACCAAGCCACGTTCAGATAATTTATCATGGCCAGCAGCTCACCCATTGTGAGGATGACGTGAAGGAGTTTGTAAAGACAACAGGTTGCTTGCGTGTGGCAGCTTACAAGTCGCTGGAGGAGAGGATCCAGCCACAGGAGCCTCAGCACTCTTGTTGTAGTCATTGCAGTCTAAATTGCAAGTGTGATCAATGCGAAGCCAGCTTACCTTTGTTTGAAAAGCCTCAGGCAAATAATGAAGATTCAGTAAAGGAATTCCTTTTAACAAGACCTGTGAGCAATCAGGATAAAATCGACCTGATGGATTCTTTATTAGAAGTCCAGAAGAGTCTTGTCACCAAGCATGCAGTTTTTGATGGTGTTTCCTGTCATGGGTTCTCTGCTCAGCTCGTGCAAGATGTTGTTGCAAATTGCAATTATCTTTTTACCATCAGTGACATTTTAGAATTGTGTCCAGTGTTTTCCATCTGTCATTGTCTTAAAGTACTAGAAATAATTCAAGAGATATTTTTAGACATTCCTAATTTTGATGAGTTTATGGACATTATAAGATTGGATAATACCAATCGTGAGAACTTGGACAGATTGTTATGGGATGAAACCTTACTAGGTGACAGCACAGGAAGTGAGGATGATGAAGAGTTTGTTGAAGTTCTGACTCTTTAATGCTCATGAACTTTTGACTCTATGATTTTGAGTGAACTGCACATGTCATTGCAGTGGTTAAGACAAAGAGGTTGATTTTTTTAATTGTTTTAATATGCAATGTACATCATATAACACCTTTCTCTTCACATGTTTAAAGTAAAAGTAACTTCTTTCTACATACACCTGCAACAAGTATAATGCCCTTGAAAAAATACTTGTATTTGAGCCTTATTAAAGTTCATACTGTATTTGTTCTCATGCACAATGTTCAAAAATTACCGATTAACTGTAAAAGTGCACAGTTGTATATACAAAAATGTAGTGTTTTTCAAAAACATTCCACCTTCAAAGCCCCCAAGGGGTTTCTGTTCTCATTGATAACTGGTTATGTCATCATTTTGAAATTTTTGTTGCACATGATATAGGTCTTTGTTTACAATTAGTTGCACCACCTTTCTCAAATTCATGTTCAAAGTACTGATTGTAGAGGGAAAAATTATTGCATTTGTCTTTTAGTAACTAGTGTTTTTTTCACATTGCAGGTAGTTGTATTATGAACTTTTGAAATTAAAATTTATTTCCTTTCATAAATGGCACTCCATTGCTCAATTAAGTCATTGATCCAGTCATGTAGCTGTCGGTAGTCAAGGCCTTCAAAAAGGTTGGCAATAAATTTAGGAAAAGAGGGATGTCCCTCTCTGCCCCTGATAAATTTAAAAGCATTTATTGTCTGTAGATCACTGATGATTTGAGTAACTGCCTCTTCTTTTTTGGCAATAGAACGGTGTGATGATCTCTGTGACAGTTTGCAATCTTCATCAATGTTATGTAAAATTAACTCAATTCCATCAAGAGTTCCAGCAATTCGAGCAGCATTCTTTTCATTCAGATTTGGCCCAAGTGCCTTCCAGAGAATCTTCAAAAGATTGTTTTGGTGTTCCTTTCTTAAAACCATTGGAACATTGCAGGCTTTCCCACCATGCAAATTAACCACCCTGTTCCACTTTAGTCGGTCAGCCTCAAATTTGGGCAAGATAGCTGAAATCCGTACAAGATAGTGCAAGGTGACATAAGCATACTTTGTGTGTTTGTGGGACTTGTAAATTAACAGAAAAAGTTTGTAAAGTTCATAGATACGCTGTCCATCGCCTTCTTTTACTGCGTCCTCAAATGCCATGAGGATAAGGCCAAATGACAATTTACAGTGGTGATAGTTAAAGAGAAAGTCTTCTCTGCTGTCATCTTCAGGGGACTCTGCCTGCTCTGGAGCAGTAAAGTTTGGGTGGACTTGTCTCTCATGCCTATAGTAGTAGAAAGGGAACAACAAGGAAAATATAGATCACTTTCATAAATGGCGGCCAATTATAAATTCTTTTACCAGTATTAAAATTAGCTTTACTGACCTCATTTTGAAGTTGATAATTCAAAAGAAATTTTACTCCGAAACGAGGCTAGTAAGGCTAATTTAAATCAATACAAAAGAATTTTAAATTGCCAGCCATTTGTGAAAGAGGTCTATTGCATATATAACAAACTTAGTTTAATAATAATAATAATAATAATAATAATAATAATAATCGTCATCATGATCATAATCATAAGCATAAGCATAAGCATAATCATAATCATAATAATAGTTTTATAATAATAATAATGACTGACAATGATATGATAATAAATAGTAACAACAGTAATGACTAAAGGCAACAGTAATAACTGCATTTACTATCTGACTGTCTGCTTTCTTTGTAAATAAATCAGATTGAGGCAAACATGTCTAACAATTATCCAGCCAAAAGAACATATGAACAACTTTCAAAACTAAAAGTTTCACGTACCTGTTCCTTGTTGACTTTGTACTGAAGACAAGCCCACAGTTGCCTCTACAGAAGTAGTAGCCCAATTCATCTCTCTCATCAGCAACATACAGCTGAAGCTTTAGATTGTGTTGCTCCAGTTCATGGCTTAAAAATAATAAAATTATCTTTTTGCAACAATGATAGTCAACTAACAGCAAAGTACAGAGAAAAGGGTAAAAAATAAAAATTAAAAACCGAAGGGAGAGGAGCTACTTATCTATTTCCTTTTCCTGTTTTCCAGGTTACAGCACTCACCGGACTCTCCTAGAATGAAAGACATATGTCTTATCACATCCTTGAAATCTGCATGCAAACCCTTCCTGATTGGCCTGATTTAACTCCTGTGTTTGTTGTACTATACCAACTAGTTCAGATCGTCCCACGTATTTTTCAACATGTTTTCTGCAGAGCTCAATCAACCAATGCATCTTTGCTTCTTGACTGGAATTTTCTGCAGGCATTTCAATGGTTGATGGTTGATCTGAAAATATTGTGTAGAACACAACCAGTTACACTTCATGTTATTTGAATTTTTTCCTAAGGGTTTTTCTGTTTTGGTTTAAATCCATTTAATTTGTTATCTTTGTTGAAATCTGCCCATTAAAATCCTTCCTTGTTTTCCAGCAACATTTATTTCATTCATACTAGTGGTTAGGTAACCTGCACAATTGTATTGATTAATAAGTAAAATCTTGACAACAACAAAAAATAAACAAGTGAAAATGATTGTAAGGATGGGTTGGTAGTTGCAATACTAATATTTTTTTAATTATTCATTTTTTTTGTATGTTTTATTATGAAATTCTCTGTTAGCCTGCGTGGCAGGCGTCAAAGGGGAGGGAGAAGCGAGCTAGTGCTGCCTTTCCCTTCCCTTGTATGGCCACGCAGGCTAATTCTCTGTCTATGACAAAATGTCACTGCTGTGATAATTACCATCAAGTCTGGACATTCCACACATCTCCATAAATGATGCACATATATGTGCTTCAATCTCTCGCGAATGGAAATCCTTATATTCATTGTAATGGGAGTGCACACCCTTTGCAGCATTGAACTTGCCAGTACGATTCATGCTGGCCCTTGAAGTACCCAACTCTGCAGCAGATTCTGGCTTAACAAACATCTCAAATTCTGTCTATTGAAATAAAGAAGAGTATATAATATTACCCCCCTGGGGGGACTCCCATATAAAAAAGATACAGGTGCTTGTTGGAAATTTTGAAAAAAACCCTAACATGTACCAAGATCCTGTTTGTATGCATGACTTAAAATGTTTTTCTCACATAACAAAATTAATTCATTAATGATCTCCTCTGTTATATTTTTTTTCTTTTCAATACTCTAAATGGTACTGCAAAAGCTCCACAGGTACCAAAACCACATTTTAAACCCTAAAAAAGATACACAAGCACCCCAGTCATTTTGATATGAGAGTCCCCCCCCCCTCAGGATATTACCATATATTGATTAAAACTAAGTAGTGATCAACATCACATGAGATAAAGGAGGTTGAAATCGTGAAGGTTGTTTTGTTTGCACAAACAACAAATAACAATAACACCTATCTTTTTTGACTTTCTATCTCTACCTGGACATAGTCTTTTTTGGGGGGGGGGGTGGGGGTGCATGCTGTCGTCAATTAAGTTGCATTTGTAATGAATTGATTGTATACCTTATAAAGTGTAACCTTGGCATGCCAATCTGCATGTTCTGGAGGAACCCCCTCCAGCCTGTCATAGCTGCTCTGACCATCTCTAAAGGTCCATTCCACATTTCTTGCCCTCTCTTCAAACAGCTGATCTCCATGTACTGGCACAGTGGCGACTACTTCTTTTTTATTGTCTGATGCAAAGCATGGAACATACTTGGACTGGTAGTCCTTTAAGATTTGTGCCATGTCTGCTGTAACATTTGGATTGAAAAATTCCATGCCAAGAGAGCACTGAAATCAGTAGATATAAATATATACATATATGAATTTATACAAGGATGATTTTAACACTCCAGTACCCAATTTCTGTTTGGGTTGTTTTGTTGATCAAACAGAGAAGTTTACAAAAGTAATTTTATCTTATTGTGGCCAACTATGGGCTCAAAGAAATCCCTTATCCACCAAAAGATAGCTACCAGGATAAGTGTATTAATGTTAAGCAAGAGACCCGGCGACACTGAAAAAATAGTTTACCTTCGCCTGAACCATGATAGCAACTGAAATTGCCTAACATTGAACTGATTAAGTATAGGACATCAATGTATACAATGCAGACAATGAAGTAATGTTCATGGTTTTATTAAACAATAATGTTAACCAGCACTTACTGTTTCAGATTTTGTTGTCATTTCTTTTGAATATTTATGAGGAATGTGAAAAATAACATTTTTCCTAAAGGCTTTGAATGGCGGCAGATATTTTGTGATGACTCTGCTTACAAGGACAGCCCATTGCCAAACAAAGTTGTTCTGCACGGCTGCATCTGGTAAGAGCTCAATAAACTGGAGGTCCTTTAAGGACTTCTGAGGCACAGTTGATTCAAGAGCAGGATCTGACACTTTATCAAGCACAGCAAACTGGTGTGTCCAGTGCAGAGAGCGGTTTGTGTTCGCTTTGGTTTGAATACGAGCATTGATGTTCATGTCTATGTTATCACCAACAATCCTGAAAAACACCAGATTAACATTGCTGTTAGTTCAAAACATAACAATACAAAAATAAGTAATAATAATCCTTAATTGTGGTTTAGTGACATATTTTTTGACAGGTTGTTTTAAATATTGATATAAGATTTTCACTACCTTTTCTGTACCTACTAGATCTTAAAATTTTAGCCCCTTTAAAACATGTACCTGTTGTGGGTGGAGCCACTACCTCCCCAACCCCACATTTGGCAAGTCATGATGCATCAATGTGTCGATAATAACTGTCTTATAATTAAGCATGATACAAAAACAAAATACAGTATTTTTTGTCCAAAAAAGCAAATGTTACTCTACTTTAATGTATTGTAATTCAGTATTTATTTCACTTTTTGATGAAACTTACTTGAAAAAAGGGAGCTTTTCATTTCCCAGTCTCCTCACCGTTTCATCAAGAACTTCATTCGTGATGGATCTCTCGTTAAGACTTTGACGTGACCTCTCCAGTTGTTTCACGGTCGGCGCATAATTATCAGGACTATACCACTTGTACGTCTTGATTGTTGTCTCACTGATGTCAACTTCCAATACCAAGTCCATGTCGTCGTCTTCTCTCTGAGGAACCTGTTTTTCCATAATTTCCTCGACAAGGAGCTTGGTGCATTTGTTTGCCTCGATCGACTTACGCCACAGAATCGCCTTGTAGTCAAAGTTTTCTCCCATTTTTTGCTGCAAAGCCACCATCATGTCATGCGACATGCAGATACCGAGGTGATTTAGTCTTGTAAAGTCCTTATAACTAACACCACTGTGAAATAAAACATTTGAAATTCTGTAGGCAGCAGCCGACATCGTTGGGTTTCGCAGTCGAATTAATGCCGAGACAGCAACAGCGATCGCGTTAACAGCTCTCTCATTGGACACTTCTGAATTTAGACTACACGTTTCAGGCCTGACAAAGCGCACTGTACAAAAGTGGACAATGGATCTCGACTTCTTTACAAACGGTTCTGTTCGAGAAAACAGCTAACTGATCAGGGCTGCTCTCCTTTAGGCAGCTTTCGCTCTTCGTGTAGGCCTTGCACTCCTTTCCCACCTTGCATGCAAACGCATCTTTGAACTCGGGGGCAAGAAGCTCGTGTCGAAGACATGCGTTGGCCACGGTCGCCCAATTTTTTAATGCGATGTTTCTGATGATACTTTGGCTCTCGTCGTCAATTTTATTCATCACTGAAACTTCTCCACTAGGATAAGAAATTACGACTTTGACCGCGGCTCCTTTCGACGTATCCAAATCGTCAATGTTACATTTAGACAGCACATTGCAATGTACTGATCTAAAAAATTCGCTGGTTTTTCCGTGGTCACCAAATTGCAGAGATTTTTTGCCCTTCACATTGGACGCTTCCATTCCTTTCTCGTTGCTTTTTGTTTCAGGTGAATAAGTTCTTACGCTTTTGCGATTATGAGGACTGCCGCGTGCTGCAGGTGACAAAACATCAAGTAATTTTCTCCTTCGCGCCTTCGGAATTCTCCTTTTTCTCTTCTTTTTCTGCGCGGCTAAACGTGTTTTTATGAACTGGAAAAGTTCACCCAAGTTCTTGATCTTCTGATAACAGGCATTGCAGACCAGCGGCGAATCGTTGTTAGAAGCAGTCACTGTTATCCCTACGTTCTTCAAAGAATCGCTTAGAACAACTCCAAATATCTCTTTTCTCGCCGACGGTTTAAATATGTTGACACAAGATTTTGCTGCACAGTTGCCGTATGTCACCTTTAGATTCAACTGGCAAACTCTACAAACATCGTTGCAATTGTTTTCTTTTTTGG
>JAHPZR010010940.1:7500-12826 GCA_019787425.1 Platygyra sinensis | reverse complement strand
ACTAATATAGAATTCATGCGCAAAAACGGCATCAAACACGCGTTGGTTCCACCCTATCACAGCTCAACCTAATGAGGCAGTGGAGAGGCCTTTGAGAGTTGTCAAGCATGCTTTGGTTTAGCAAGTGCTTGAGGGTAAAAAAGGCATCTCTATGAAACACCGACCGTTGCTAATTTCCTATTCCGGTATCGCACCACCCCTCACTGGCCGTTCCGAAATTCAGCAGGGAAGTGGGACGAGTTTCAAATTTTAACCAATCGATAAACTGACACCACCACGTGAAAGATCATGTTAAGATTGGTCATTTGATTAAGTATGATGCTTTTCGGACGAACAGAAACTAAGCTATGAACCTTGAAATATGGTTCAAAATCCATACAAACGTCTCTAATTTTGAGACAGCGTCCCCCAAAATCATATAAACTCTTAAAATTGTTATGATTTCCCTGATACTCTTTAAAATGGGCAAAAATTAAACCCTCCCAAGACTTTGAAGCTCTCTGTACGACATTGTAAGCTGTTGAGCTATCTGCATTAGAACTTGGGAAGTGCTCAGATCAGCGACGGGACGTCATCTGGGATCTTAGGGCTCAGTCAGCGCGCTGCCTAGCCGTATGCCCGAGGCCTGAGACTAAGAAACATTACACCGACCACAGGCGGCCAGGAGACAACAGTAACAAAAGTTTTGGAAACAGGACAAGTAAAAAGAGGTAACCTTAAAACAAAGTTAAGTCACTTGCGTGAAGGTCAGAAAAGGCAGTGCTAAATTTAGATGAAAGCTAAAAATTATGCTGGCGCAGTTCACCGTGTTATGCCGAAAATTATGCTGGCAGTATCGGCAAAAGCCTAATACGCAGGCTTTAGCTGTTAAACAATTTTCTTATCATTACCAGTAATCAATCACCTCAGGGCAAGATACTCCTGTTTAATCAGTTTCCAAAATTGTTATAGTCTCGTTTCTCCTGGGGTACTCCCTCGTATTGCCTATTTAGTTATGTGCGGCCTCAAAGAATATGGTTTTTAGCCGTGTTGGTCAGATATAGGTATTGATCTCGGCCATTTTGGTTGTAAGTGATTTTTGCACCCTAGTTTTGAATTGGGTACTGCTTTTTTTTTAAAGCTACTTCTTCATCACTAACAATTAGACCATCGACCAAAGCACTTCACAAATCATGTTTACGGCGCCTGAATCAAGTTTTGGTTGGGTCATAGCTAGGGAAGAGAAAATCCCAGTTTTTAGTAATAAGGTAAGGGTTTTGGGAAGCGGGCGCCACACCCCCGCTCAAGTTTTTGGGAGTACCCCCCCCCTCCCCCCCGGGGCTCGTTCCCTACCATTTCATGTTAATTTCAAATTAAAATAAAATAGATGACGCAAGCAGTCTCGTTTCCAAGGCTTCTTCCCTTAAAGCATCTTTAAGGAAAAATCTCTGGGAACGAGATTGATGACTCATGGAGATGACGATCAAGGTCGCCCGGATACGCTGTAGGCTTTTGTCGATTGTGCTCTTAAAACTGACACATTATGTTCCTAGCACTGCTCTATTGCTTTGGAAATTATGCCCGAAATTTGTTCGTTTCTCGTTGCTCCTCACATAGAACTTATGCTACTTGGGTTTCAGAAAAAAATAGTGACAGATCAGGGCGAATAAAGACAAAGCCAGGAATAACGCCGTTTTCTACAATTCTATGTTTGCCAGACTAAATAGTTATGTCAAGACCGGGCGCACCTAAAAACACACCTTTTCTTCGAACCTTTTTCATGGCTAAGATTTCATTTCAAACCATGGCAAAGGTAAAACAAATACTACTTCCGTCCTTTATTATTGTATTTTAGATTAGAACTGACTAAAACGAATATTTTTAACATGTTTTAAAAGAGGACAAATAGCTTACTGGTATAACCACAGAAATAGTCAAATCTCGGGTACAGAACATCCGGCTGATAAAGTTCAATGCATAAACTTAGACAAAAGTGCACTAGATGGAAAAAACGCAAAGCTTAGATGTCAAGATCGTGTATATTTCAGTTAAATTGTGTTTTAATTTTAAAGTAACTTATCAATGCAAACTTTTATCCGATATTAAAAATTCAGTTTACTTTTGTCCTCTCTTATTCTCGCGGGAATCACTCCCGCCTATTCACACTTGTTCTTTTCAGACGCCTTTCACTCAAGGGCATTAGATCAACGCTAATTCGCGTTATCAATTTACCCTTCACTGGGTCCTCACTGCTTCCAAATGTACCTCTATGCCTAATTTATACACTAGCCTACTCCCTTATGAGTGGAGTTAACTAGTGCTTGCTACATTATTATTACAGCTATAATTACTGAATTGCTTTCCAAATCCCTAACCGGTTATGTCGTGTTAAGTACACAAATAAATTTTTCTATGTTACCTGATATCATTTCCTTACAATTCAATTCGACAAATTCCTGTAATTTTACTACTAAAGCTTGAAAACACTAACCAGTAAACACTTGCTGACGAAAACCAACACAGAGCCGAACGACTGACTGACTGACTCACTATTGACTGATGACCGGCTTCTAATCGACACTCCTTCCACCAGTGAAGAATAGTTATCATTAAAGAATAAAGATTTAAAAGATCCCGGCGCGGTTTGTCAGTAGTTTGGGCACCTCTTGCCCTGCAAGCGTAGTGCACTAACATCCCCTACAAGACCCTCGCTACACTTTGAACAATAAATCCTGAAAAGTTCAGTTCAATTACACAGATCCTTCTCAAAATATCTTAATTAAAGGCAAAAACAACTCGTTTAGAGAAAACGAGCTTTGAACTTACACTAACAGAAATTCTCAAGGTAAAACGTCAATACCTTGAGATTGAAATTCCAGTAAAAACAAAAGTTCGATTTTTTTTTTTGCAGAATTTTGGTTTAATCCCCGCCTTAACACGAAAATCAAAGGACTTGCATGAGGTGACTAAATGTTTTAGTTTCGCGACCTTACGAACGCAAACTACGTTGCCTAACCATTGCCCAATGAAGCAAGGCTATTTACTACTTAGAAAGCTTAACAGGACATCGACTGATAGAGTCCCAACTGAAAGGCAAGGATTTCAACCGTAGACATCTGTTTCGACCTGGTTGGGTCTCGTCAGCATGGTGTACATACATATACATACATACATAAGCCGCTTTATTTATACACGGTATCAATTTCATGTAAAATATGCTCTTCCATGGAGCCGTGTGTAACTTAAAATATACGAATAACCATTCATGAGTAATCTAAAACGAGCACTATTTCTTCTAATACAATTATACAACTTATGTTAATATTAATTCAAATGTACTATATACCAATAGCAATACTAAAACTAAAAAAACTAATACTACAACTTGCCATACAATAAGAGCTGTTAAATCCTCAATAAAAGGATCATTAAATTTATAACAAAAAGCAATTACTATGTCAGCAGAGATTCTTTGAAGCCAGTAACAGTGGTCTGAGTTTTGCTAGTAGTTGGGAGGCTGTTCCATAGTGGAGCACCTCGATAGTGCGGGCTACGTTTTCCGACCTCAGAGAGTGGTCTGAGATTATGAGCCGAGCCCCTCAAGTTACAGGTATGAACTTGCGATGTTGTTTGAAAAAGATTATAGAGGCGAAGTGGAAAGTGATCATTGACCACCTTGTACATAGTAATCGCTAGCTGTTAAGTACGCCTTTCTTCAAGTGTATCCCAGCTAGGGTCATGTAATAAACAAGAAGATAGCGTCTTATAATCAGAATTGGTTATTATACGAGCAGCCCTATTTTGTAGCTTCTCGGGAGCTAGTCTCTCAGATTGGCATTTTCCGAAATTTAGTCGAAATATGGAACAACTAGGGCATTGTACATGTTAATTAAGGTATCTCGCGGTACTAGGGCCCTGTCCCGCTTTAGAATTGCCAGGCCAGGTAAAACTTTTTTTAACAATCTGATCAATTTGGAAGTGCCACCGAGTTAAAGTATCATCAATTTCGACCCCTAGGTATTTGTGGGTTCTGACTCTGTCCACAGAATGGCCATTGATTCTTACATCAGGTTGATGATCTAGATGTGTGATCTTCTATTGAGTAGCTATAATGGAATATTTAGTTTTCTTCACATTAAGACTAAGTTTATTTGCTTGGAGCCAAGACTGGATTTTGTTTAGATCACTGTTCAGCTTTATTTGTAGATCAGTAGGATCATGAGCAGTAAGGGTGAGACAAGAATCATCAGCATACAGTCTTGGTGTTGAGGATAGACCACTCGCGGGAAGATCTTTATATAAATCAAGAATAATAAGGGTCCCACGATGGAACCTTGAGGGACACCACACACAGTGGAGCCGTAATCAGAAAGAGAACCATTAACATAAGTTCTTTGCTTACGACCAGTCAGATCTGATTGAAACCATTTTAAGCTTATGGAGTCAACCCCATAGAAATTGAGCTTTCTACTGAAAGTATCGAAAGCCTTTTTAAGATCGAGAAAAAGAACTCCATTTAGTAAGCCACTATCCATATTAGAAAACCAATCATTGGTTATATCTAGAAGAGCAGTCAAAGTGGAATGACAAGGTCGAAAACCCAACTGGCATCGGCAAGTAAATCATGCCTCATTAAAAAATCATATAACTGGTTGAAGACTACTCTCTCAATAAGTTTACCGCTGACAATCGGCAAGACAGATATAGGTGTATAGTTATTTGGATTAGTTTTGATATCATCCTTGTAAATAGGAGTGACTCTGGCCACCTTCCAATCATCAGGAAAAATACCGATAGTTAAAGATCGATTTATGATGTAGGTCAAGGATGCAGAAACAATAGGTCCCGCCTCTTTTAAAAGCTACAGCAAGTAGTAAAGCAAACGGCTGGGTGACCGATCGTCTACTAAATGCATATGGTAATGACCTCAGATGAAACTAAAATCCAAATGTTAGCGCATTGGTCAATGTCACAAACGCGTGCCCAGGACAATGAGTAAAATCGAGAATATCATGTCGTTGTCGCAATGAGGAGACTGCGGACCGTCAAAACCTCGCCCACAGAAAATACATGGCCAAAAACAATGTTAAAAATGAGCCGCATACCGGATCTAAAAAGACCTACGGCCCCAAAATACACTAGACAATGATGCAAGAGACCGCAAAGGAAAATTCTGTCTGTCTGCAATCAGATACAGACAAACATCAGTAAAGTCAAGTCACATGGCATGTTCAGCGTGTACCTTATTTTGGCGCAGTCGTTTACTGGGCACAACTCTCAGCACTTCTCTTGAAAACGGTCTGTACAAAGCCCCATATGTGACAGGATGAAGGACTGGAACAGCAAA
>JAHPZR010010940.1:0-2500 GCA_019787425.1 Platygyra sinensis | reverse complement strand
TACATTGTTAGAATCTTTATAGACCATGCAACAGAAATCTTTCGCACAAAGATTTCCCATCGTCACCTTTTTTGTCTTTTGGCCTTGTTTTAAAACTGTCTAAATCATATTTAAGTTATTCAAATAATGTTTGTAATTAGCGGAAGGGAAGACAGACCTAAACGGCTCTTGAAAAGGTTGTTTTTTATATGATTCAAATTTTCGCTGGAATATTGTGGTTTGTAATTAAAAGCAGTTTAATCCCTTGTCCTGTTTGGTCTCCTTTTGAGAATTATGGCTTTCAATCAATCTAGTCTCGCAGCTCAGTTCTTTTAATTTATGTGAAGTGTACTTTCTTTTGTCCGGCTTGTTTAGTTTCTGTCGTTTAGTTTTAATGTGAAGTCCCCTCATCTTGATTATTCTTACGTTATTGTAAATAGCGTCTGTTATTAGTAGAACCAGACAGGCCTTGCAAGTTGGCACTTAATAAAGTTGTTTGTTTTATTTGATTTTTTTTTTTTCGTTGGATTAATTGGTCTTTTAAAGCGGCGACTGAATTCTTTGACCTCCGTTTGGGGATTGTTTTCCATTTTAATTTCGCGGCTCAGCAAACACACTGACCTAGGTCGGCCAAAGATTGTAAACACCAGTTCAATCTGCTACGTTTGTAACCCCGATGATTCGAGATACGATCTAAGGATGCTGGTGTTTTTTGCGTATTTTGTGTCTGCTCAACTGTTATGTGTCAACCCAATCAAGGGCCTAGAATAACGTTAAAATATATGAATAAAACCGACGGAAACATACTACTTCGAAAAAGAACATTCAGTCAAGTTATAAGCTCTTTCTATCGATGTGTACGAAACATTTGAAAAGGATCGATTCTCCCATAAAAATTTCTAAAAGTTTGAATTTAAGAAGGAATTAAAATCATGCCAATACGAAACAAAGCTAACACCGATCTCAGCAAACAACATTTCCTGTAGCCATGACATAAATGAAGTGAGTTGAGCTCGGAATTAAACTGCCTAAATGGGAATTCATTGGTTGACCCAATGTGAGGGAGACATCTTCATAGCCATAGGCTATAGAAAAATGGTTTTCAAATAAATTGTGAATTGTTGAAAGGTTTTCGACAACTTACCGAGCTTTAGTTGCTTTGTTGCTTCTGCTGATTAACAACTCTTTATCTAATCTCATAGGCTTCTTACTTTCTTTAGTCACGGATTCGTCTTTGTTCCGACTGATTACCGGTTGACAACAGTTCTTAATCCCTGAACCACAGAATTATAATGAGCCACGCTCAGGAACATTATTTATTTTCACCTTAGGAGGGGGAGGGTGGGGTAATCACTTCTGTCAGCCGCCTGCTCGATGCTGCTAAAGCGTATGGCTTTTGCGCTGCTTCCTGCTGTAAACTGATTTAAAACTGTAAATTGGTTCTTAAGAATTTGTTTACGAATATTGATTTACTCCTCGACTACAACATAGACAAAACGCACAAAAAAGTCTTGCTTAAAGCGGTGTCTTAAAGCGGTGTATTCAATCAATATCAGTCCATTCATCAACACAATAGTTTTCAACAGTATGCAATAAAAGAACTGGTTTGGAAAAAAACTCTTCTTCACGGCTTCCTGAAGAGTAAAGGTTATGAAAAAAAAATCACATCTTTTAATTTGAAATATGCTAAGAATTTTTAATCCAATACTAATTTCAATACAAATAACGAGGCGTTACACCCCTTCCACCACTCTCCCTTCCCCTTCAACTGGGTTTTCCAATACACAGTGCATGCCAGTCGCAATTCCGATATTACCTCAAGAAAGAGGATTTGTCCGAATCACCGGAGGGATTTATTAATCTTCTCCCCATCTGTACGTTTCCCCGAACAGCATTAAGTCTTTCTTTTGTCAGTCTATAATGTTTTTTTTTTTTCATTTATTTGCCTGATTGTTACTTCTTTGAGCAGAACTAATCAAGAGTGTATTGACACTTTTTTCATGTTTTCCTTCAGTCTTGAATTCTGCCACTCTGCGATCTTTCGTTGCGAACATGTCCCACCCGGCTAGCTGAATTCGGCCGGGATATTTTGTTTAGTACTTTCTTACTGCCCGTGATCATCATGCCCTTGTGCCACATAGGGCAGCAACAAGACCTTTCCAGCGCTGCCTACCTAGTGATGCGTGATAAATTAGCGTTTACTCAATACTTCATTTCTGCCAGCCTGGAGCCAATTGTTTCCAGTAAGGGAAATTTAAGTTGATGACAACTGCGCATTTGCTGTCAATGGATGATCAAACAAGGCAGCAAGCTGGTAAACTAAGTTCACAAATTATTCATAAAGAGAATAAACACGTCGATAATTACTTGAACACATGTCGTCAGAGACCACCTCGTTCCCAGGGCTTTTCCCGTTGAGAATGGGAGGGGGACGAGTCGGGAACCGAGTTGCTCAGAAAAGGAGCGGTTCCTTTGCTTCGTGGACTGAACTCCTCAGTAACCAACTGGGATAGGGAAAAAC
>JAHPZR010010934.1:0-18073 GCA_019787425.1 Platygyra sinensis | reverse complement strand
GATAGGAAAACTTTATTTATCCACGGTGATTTTGATCAAAAATTACAAAACATTGCACTTTTGTTCTTCACAAAAGCCGTGCAAATAACTATAACTTACATTTAAAATATATGTACAGGTTTACATCAATATATATAATATAGGAATTTTACAACTTAAGTGTATTACTAAAAGTCAAGAGAGAGATTGAGAAATTCTAATTTGCGTTTAAAAGCTCTCATGGATTTTTCGTATTTCATTTCATCAGGTAATGCATTCCAGATTTTTGCCCCAGTATAAGCAAAACTGTTGCGGTAGTAATCGGTTTTAACTGCCGGTAGGGCTAGATTACGTCTTGAGATCCTTAGATTATAAACCGCTCTCCCGATATTTCTCGTAAACATATCTTCTAAATACGCTGGAGTCATACCATTCATAATTTTAAACATCATGAGGGCTTTTTGCTTGTTTCTCCTCTCTTTAAGACTGGACCAGCCAAGTTTACTCAATAAGTCGCTAGAAGGCATTCGGTAATCGGCGCCTGTGATTACTCGGGCAGCACGATTTTGTAATATTTGAAGTTTGTCAGTGAGTTGGTCACTGATGTCATCCCATACAACGCTGCAGTAATCTAAATACGGTTCAACAATAGACTGGTAAACACTTATCAAGTTGGAAGTAGGAACAAATGGCTTGATCTTCTTTATGACTCCTATACCAGATGATACTTTTTTAGATACACTGGAAATATGAGCATCCCATGTCAAAAACTCGTCAATTTCTACACCAAGACATTTGCTATTATTTACTCTTTTAAGCGAAATTCCGTTAATGGAGAGATCAAGTTCTTGTGTAAGAGTCGCTACTCTTTGCCTTGACCCTACTAGCATAAACTCTGTCTTTAAAACATTTAAAGTTAGTCTATTTGCTATTAGCCAATTGTGGAGAAACTGAAGATCAATATTCATATTGTGTTGTAACTCAGGGATGCTACAAGCGGTAAAAGTCATATTAGTATCATCTGCGTACATTCTTACGGTAGCATAATCGGCTATAGTGGTAAGATCATTAATGTATATCAGGAACAAAAGAGGCCCAAGTATCGAGCCCTGGGGAACTCCACACCTTAGAATGGCTTTATCGGAGAGTACTCCGTTTGTAAATACGATTTGAAATCTGTTTGCTAAATAGGATTTAAACCATTCCAAGGCATGGCCGCGAATTCCAATGTACTCTAATTTCGTTAGTAAAAGGTGGTGGTCTACTGTGTCAAATGCTTTCTTAAGATCTAAGAATAAAATTCCACTAACCAGTCCCCTATCAATATTAAAACACCATCATGTGATTGGTAAGATCAAGAAGAGCGGTTACTGTTGAGTGGAGAGATCTAAAGCCAGATTGACGAGAATCTAATAAATTATTTTTGATTAAATAGTTATATATTTGTTCATAGACTAGCTTTTCAAAAACTCTGGATATAGTTGATAAGATTGATATTGGTCTGTAGTTATTTGGATCATTGCGTTCACCTGCTTTAAACACAGGGGAAACTTTTGCCAGCTTCCAGTCATCGGGGTATTCTCCACTCTTTAGGGAAAGGTTAAATAACTCCGTTAATTGTTTGTAGATGACAGGAGCAGCTAGCTTAAGGACTTTATTTGAAATTTGATCCAAGCCAGTTGCTTTGGTGATATCTAATTTAGACAGTAACTTGAGAACTCTTGACGGTTCAATTTCAGCAAATTCAAACGAGGATGGTACACGTTTTAAGTAGTCTTCTGCATTCATGGTCGACACAGGAAGGTTTCTAGCAAGACGAGGTCCAATTTCGGTGAAATGAACATTTAAGTGATTTGCAATATGTCCTGCATTTTTCAAGGTGGTGTTAGTTGACGTTAAAATCTCATTAACTTCAGTAACAGCTGATTTTTTCCCCGTTAAATCATTAAGAACCTTCCATGTGGCTTTTTGATCACCTGCGTTCTCATTTAATTTATGATGATAATATTCAGATTTGGCGCACCTTATGGAATAATTTACAGCGTTTCTCGCTTTTTTGAAAGTAGACCAATAGTTTTGAGAACCCGATTTCATAGCTTTCTTAGCTTTTTCAGCGAGTCCCTCTTAAACATTTCTTTCTTGATTTCCGAATTAATCCAAGGAGCTGGCTTATTTCGCACTTTTAAGCCCCGGCCAAACGATCGCAACATGCCAACGCAACATATCGCAACATTGTTGGGCGCAACATGTTGCGTGCGTTTGGCCACCGTGTTGCGACATGTTGGGTGTTGTTGGCTCAGATTTGACCATTTTCAAATTGAGCCAACAACACCCAACATGTCGCAACACGGTGGCCAAACGCACGCAACATGTTGCGCCCAACAATGTTGCGATATGTTGCGTTGGCATGTTGCGATCGTTTGGCCGGGGCTTTATAACTCTCTTTGGAGCGTGTTTATTGAGGACATTAAGAAAGTTGTTTTTCCAAATGAGCCAAGCCTCATTAACATTGACTGAATTAGCATCAAATTGCGGCAAATGAGAATTTTTTACGTCTGATAGAAATGCATTCGCGTTAAATTTCTCAAAATTTCGAGTCTCAACATATCTTGGACTGCGATTTGGAATACCAATTTTGCGAATGGCAAAGATAAGATTATGATCGCCTATAGATAGAGAATATACACCAGAATAAACAATACTCTCCCTATTGTTCGTAATAAAGAGGTCAATCAGAGTAGAGGTGTTACTTGTTATTCTGGTGGGTTCACTTATCACCTGCGTCAATTGATACGCTTCGATAATATTAATGAGTCGTGTTGTGTACGAGTCCCTAGAGTCTTGTAGGAGATTACAATTAATATCGCCAGTTATGTAGATATCCGAGAAACATAATTCAGCCTGCTTTAAAAGAGATTCAAAAACATCAAAATGTTCGACAGGCGAATGAGGAGGTCGATACCAACAAAGGACCAAAAATGGCTTGGAATTTGGTTTGTTAATTTCTAGCGCTATTAATTCTAAGGACTCGTTTTCTAGATCCCAACGTCGTCTATAATTTATGCAGTTTCGGATGTACGCGCAAACACCTCCTCCACTCCGATTTCTGTCACGTCTGATCAAGTTATAACCCGAGAGGTGTATTAACGAATCCGAAATTGTATCATCCAGTCTAGTCTCATTAAGGGCCAAAATATCAAATGTTTGCTTTGCCATTAGGACTGTTAGTTCATCTATGTGCCTATATAGACTAGTAATGTTGAGAGAACCAATTTTAAAACCTCTAAGATTATCAACTATTTGAAAAGATGTGGCTGGAGGAGAGGACACCGAATTCTCAATCTCTCTACTAATTTGGATTCAATCACTATTTATGTGGTCTCTAAAATTGCCGGCCAGCTTGTAGACCCCTTTCCGGTTAAGGTGAAGTCCACCTTTGTTTATACAGCTAGCATCGATATTTTCGTTGGAAATAAAAGTCCATCCATTTGAGTTACAAAAAGACCGAAGTGTTTTGTTAACATTTTTGACTTTACCGTCTAAGTCGTCTTTTCTTACTATTAGGCTGGACACTGCTAATTTCGTCGACGGAGATTCACGCGCAATAAATCTAGCCAAGTCTACTATTTTCTCACCTAGTTGTTTAGGCTCATCGGTTGAGAGATTGATGGATGGATGGATGGATGGATGGATGGATGGATGGATGGATGGATGGATGGATGGATGGATGGATGGATGGATGGATGGATGGATGGATGGATGGATGGATAGGTAGATAGATGCCAGGTGATACTAAAAAAAAAAGAGATAACCTTGCGTTTATCAATCATAGATGGGAGTGCAAAAAGAGTAAAGCTCGACAATTACAGCTAATTCACTCACGAAAATTAGCTGCGCATGACAGTTCTGCCCGCGCTGTTTCCAGCCGTTACTTGGGCCGTGGTCAAGGATCTGGACGCGGAAATTGGGATATCTTCTTCAATACCGACAACGCGAAAAAGCTGATAAATCTGACTTTCCATCGCAGCTCGTATTATTATTTGAGCCCGCAAGAAAGGCTAGAGATGCAGAGAGCTGCCCTGTACGCTTTTCTTTTTCGCTCTGAGGTCTTCGATCAACTTTCGAGGTGTGTAATTTACTGTATATTTCCTTAACTGTTTGTAGAGTTTCATTCGTTTAAATGTCTCCCTGAACATGGGAATTCTAAGACGGTAAATGATAGGATTTACTACAGAGTTAGCTAAATGGAAAAAATTAAAAATATGAACTACAAGTAATGGAATACACTTTAGACAAAGATGATAAGTACAGCTAACTACAATACCTGGAATCCAAAAGACAAGAGATGCAATTATTACAATAAACAGAGTCCTAGAGAGTTTCGCGTTCTGTTGTTGTTTATTTTGTCTGATATGAGCGTCATCTATGGCAGGAACTCTGCAGTTTAGTTTTTTTTCGGATTGCCAGATAGGACACGCATATCGTGATCACACACAAAACCATGACGCAACCGACTGCAAATATCCAGTATGCAAAATCCAATATATCGTATACAGCTAGCAAAGTCACTGTCCCGGTAAACGTTGCAGAAATCCACGCGAAAGTAGCACTGTAAATGCAGCCTTTTGTACTTGCCACTCGATGGCTGAGAGGCCAAATCAAAGCATATCCACGTTCCAGGGAAATAAAAGCGAGGAAAAATACCGAGGCAAACGAAAAAGTTACTTGAAAGGCCATCGAAATATTTTTATCGTGAGCACTGCTGAAGATTCTTTCCTCAAAATGCACAGGGATATTTATAGCTCCTAACGATATTGGTTCTGTGAATCCAACAAGCAGATCAGCAACAGCTAAGTTGATGAGAAGAAAGGAAGTTCGCTTGAGTTTGTTACGATGCTTCTAAAACACGAATATGGTGAAAAAATTGCAAACAATGATGATTATGGACTCAAGTATGGCAGGAAATTGAACTACAATACCGTAGAATTCCGAAAGTAACGGCCCCCGTTACTTTCGAATTTTGCAGGCAAAAGGGGCCGCTATTTTCGGGTAGTCGTTACTTTCGGGTAGCCGTTATTTTCGGACAGGTAAAAAACGTTTGTAACTCGAAACGGTCTCAGACAAAGAGGGCGCGTATTATGAAATTTAAAAGTCGTTCCATTTAGGCATATTCCTAAAATGTAAGTAACCAAAACAGACTAGCTTAAGCGGTACGCTATACATACACGATTACTAAAACTGTGCAGTACATTTTGACTCTTCACTTACAAATTAATTTCAATAAAGTATTGCAGTGTTCATAAGTTTCACTCACAGATTAAATCATGCACAAACCGATACTTTAAACGTTCTTTAGTCAAGCATGTGCATGTTCTCCAAAATAGTTGTCTTATCTGTATACATTGAAGGATAATCTCGGTTTCATGACTAACGTTGGTGTTTTTCTTGTTTAAGTTACTTCCCAAAGAAGAGATATTATTTGACTGTATTTCTCTCTTTCCAGTTGAATATGTCACGGTACTTCTTAAGATCGCTTTGTAAGCCGACGGAAAGTAATGCTTGAAGTGAACATCAAATACAGCAGTCACAACAGTGTTTTGTGACCGTTTTGGGGTAATTTTTCAAAATGCCGTTAATTTCGGGGGGCCGTTACTTTCGGGGGGACCGTTACTTTCGGGATTTAATAGGGGGGGCAAAAAATTAACGTTACTTTCAGGTAGCCGTTACTTTCGGGGGCGCAGTTACTTTCGAAATTCTACAGTAATAGCTGTGTTGTACTTGATAGATTCCTTGAACTAGCCTGGTTCTTAAGTGATAACCTTTCCAGAGTTCCTCCTCGATTGAATTCAGTTTAGTTGGCTTTTAAAGTGGCAAGCCATTGCCATCCAACCTCGTTCCCAGGGCCTTTTCCCTGTCTTGGGGGCGCAAAAGGCCCCGGGAACGAGGTTGATTGCCATCTCAGTGGAATTATCAGTTGTAACTTGTCACTCAGGTACCACCACAGTGTTAGGGTTAGTACTGTTTATAACACAACAGGATGAAATAAAAACATCATATCAGCAGATCAAACAAAAATCTACGACTTCCAGAAGAATTGCGAGACCTAGTTTTTAATTTACACCAGGAGCCATAATCAGGGACGGAGGCCGTAAGCGCGCGCCATTTCTAGTATTGGGGTTGGCGCCATGATATGGGACAATTTTTCTATTTTTAGAACAAATTGCGCCATCGCCTGCGGCACACGCGCGTATATTGCTGCGAGGATTTTCGCGGATGTCGCGCAGGGGAAATGGCGTCCGAAATCGTTTATGCTCTTAATTTGGCCCACAACTCAACGCCTTTATGGCTGTTGGAATTTTGCTTAAGTATTTTCGCCGTAAGTTGCTCCAGTTTGAGTGAAGACAGTGCCGAATTTAGGTATGTCACGCTTTATATCGCTGACCAAGTTGAGTTCCGCTGCTCCTTTTACCTGCTTTTACAAGAACTTCACATAACTCCACTCTAAATTTCACATATGAAGAAGATTAACAGCTTTTTCATAACACAGAAAAAAAAACTAGTTGGATATGTTTGGATATGGCAGCGTTAATAAGTGACAATAGGTTGATGTAGTGTAGAGGCTGCTTAGTTTTGTTTGTGTAAAAATCCAATAAATTTTCTGTTGTCCATGAATGAGAGCGCCCGCCGATGCGTGTTTTGCACAGCTAGTAAAACATGACAAATTGGACCTCGTACTTTGGTGTGAAAACGTACATCGAACTCATACAATATCTCTAGTTTTTTAATATGTTTAAGGTTGACTAATGTTTGAGAACATAGCTTAGCTGAAAATATGTGAATACAGTGGAAATAATCAGAAAAGTTACGATGACGCTTTTAATGAACTCGGATAAAGATTTCGATTGATCGAAACTCCCTGTCTATTTTTTTTTTTCGCAGTGTAAAGTTTCACTATGTCAAGAAACACACATGATGTTAGTAGCCTTTTGGTGAACGTTGGTAAAATTTGTTGTAGTATCTCAGCACAAAAGACAACGAAACAAATCTTTTTCCCGATTTGTTCACAATCTGAAAACACCGACTCGGACTTGAAAGTGCACGCGCTGCACTATGCAAATGAACTACTCGTACGCGTCAGACTTGCCTTCAAAAACTTTGCAACCTCACCAAACGAGCAGAAACAACTAGAAACTATCAAACGCAGGTTTTGCTTATGATAAAGCATTGTTTGGCAAACTCACAAATTAACTCGATACCGGAGTAAACAGTTTTCTTACAGAACTTTTCTCTACAAAACAAACACAAAAGTTTACGGGAATAACTAGCCGGCGCGGCGAGCGGATTTTATTCATTCACAGCGCGAAATTAAAGAAATTCTCGACCCTGAAAAACACACCTTTTCCATTAAATCAGAGGATGAAAGTACATACAAGAGCCCTGGTTCTTCTCTGCCTTGTTCCCTGCCATCGCCCGTGAAAATTCGGCAAGAGAATCTCGCAACTCTCACCATTTCGTCACACAACGTGACAACATCCACGCGAGAGCCCAAGACACGTGCGTGGATAAGCGCGGATATATGACGTCAGGATGGCGCAATTTGTTCTAAAAATAGAAAAATTGTCCCACATCATGGGTCCGCGCACATCCCAAGACTTACGGTCTCCGTCCCTGATTATGGCTCCTGTTTACACCTGACAAAACATTTGGCCTCAGCAACTTCAATAAGCCGCCATTTCATTACTTTCTTGCACGCAGCTGTCATGATAGTCTTGTAAAATTAAATGTGTATATTTTATAGGTCAGTCTGACAAAATAAATTTTTAATCTCTGACAAGTAGGAAATGTTTTAATTTTCAGTTGCATTTCCTGTAATGTACTCATCTAAATAAATGTTGGGTTTTCTTTGTTAATTGCAATTTGAACCTGAGTACTAGCAGTGAAAAGTGTTCTTTGCTGTAGAACTAAAATTATTAACCTAAGGTGGCTTTTTAGGGAAATCATCGATAGCTAGCAAATTTTGAGGGGGCTAATTTTCCCCGTTGGATTTAGCTCCAGGCTGCTGAAAAATTTAATTGAAACTAATGAAATATAATTTTCCAATCGTGACTGTTATTTAAATAGTAGCGGAGCGTCGGCGGACCGAAGCACCGCCATGCGGAGCCCCATAACTATAGGAACAGGGTCACATCCATGTAAAGAAATAGAAACCCATGCAACTCTTTTCTCATGGTATTTCTCAAGCATATCCACGTTCCAGAGAAATAAGTACCAGGGAAAACACTGACGCAAACGAAAAAGTAATTTGGTAAGAGATCAAAATATTTTGATTGTATGCACTGTTGAAGTTAATTTCTTCAAAGTACCCAGGCACATTAAAAACTCCTATAGATATAAGTTCTGTGAATCCAATAAGCAGATCAGCAACAGCTAAGTGTATCAGAAGAAACGAAGTTCGCTTGAGTCTGCTGCGATGCTTCCAAAACACGAATATTGTGAAAACGTTGCCAACAATGATGATCAAGGACTCGAGTATGGCAGCAAATAAAACTACAATAATAGCTGTATTGTACATGATAGTTCCTTTGAACGGACCTGGTACTTTCGGTTTTCCTCGTCGTTTGAGTTCAGCTTAATTAGTGCTCAAAGTGGCCAGCCATTGGCATCTTACTGGATTATTGTACCACTGATGTATTCAGTGTTGGGGTTGGTACTGTTTATAATACAACAGGATGAAATGAAAACTTCCCATCAAAATAAAAACATTCTACAACTTGCAATAGAATTACGAGATATAATTTTCAATTTAAACCTGACAAAACATTTTGCCTCACAAAGTTCAATAAGAGATTTCTTTAACGCAGCTGTCGTGATTGTTCATTAAAATTTAAATGAGTACACTTTCTTTAAAGTCAGTCTGACATGATTAATTTTTCATCACTGACAAATTAAATACGAAATGCTCTATTCATGACAAGTATTCTCTGTAATGAACTCATGCATCTAAATAAACATTGGGTTTTTATGTTAATTACAAATTGAACGTACCAGTACTAGCACTAATAGTGTTTTTCGCTGTACTACTAAAACTATCAATCTAAGTTGACTTCTTTGGGAAACCATTGACACGGCTAGAGATTTGAGCACGCACGTTTTTGCCTTGGTTTTAGCTCCAAGCTGCTGTACATTTTCATTGAAACTGATGAAATAGAGTTTTCCAATCATGCATTTATTTAAATAATATAATAGCTTTTCAACAGCCGAAATAATTGAAGTTGTCAGTGTTTACTTAAACTAAATTATGATTTCTAGAATTAATATAAATTGATTTTCTTTGGAGAAATCTTTAAAAATCAGTTACAAGACAACAAGTCCCGCGAAAGAGGAATTTCAAACACGAGAAAAGCAGCGAATGCAGTGTACTGGTAGTTTTCTTTGCTTAAAATATGCGTAAAATATGCGTAAAATATGCAAATGAGATGATTGATGACGTCATAAACTCAACCCTATCGTATTTCAAGTATATAAAGCTTGAACAAATTTGCAGCGCAGACAATTGAAATTTGGTAGGCTGATAGCTCTACAGGAAACACACCTACGGATATTATGTTCCCATGGCAACTCACTCCTTTCCAATCCCAACCCACTTGATTTCATTATGCTGTTGATTTTCAGTTCGAAAAACATTAACAGAGGCCACAAACTCGAACTAACACATTAATATGTTTGCTGGATTGTGAATATGAGACACTATTAGTAAATATTAAAATGAAACGACCTAAATGGCCAGAAAAGCCTTTAATATTGGGGAGGTCTGAAACCTAGTATTTTGTCATGGTAACAAAACTGTTAAGCTCATCCATGGATATTGTGGAGCACATTTATTAATATCTTACCGAAAAGAATCAAACATTCCTGATACAAATTGGATGTTATCTTTTTTCATCATAGTTGATCAAAATTTGGTTGAGTGCATGACGTCACCCTTTGCCTAATTAATTGCATATTTTGAAAACTTGAAAATCTCTGGATCGAAAAGAGATATATATTTGAAAATCTTGTTTACATTCAAACTATATACATCTAATTGCAATAACGTTGTCACAGAGAAAAGCAAAAAGCAAAAAGCCAAATAGGAATTAATTAGGGAAATTTAAATTTCCATTGTTCCTATATACTGTACATGAATGAAAAATACATTTTTTATTCATGTCATTCATTTACATTATATTTTTCATTCATGTACAGTATCAGGAGCCATAATCAGGGACGGAGACCGTAAGCGCGCGCCATTTCTAGTATTGGGGTTTGGCGCCATGATATGAGACAATTTTTCTATTTTTAGAACAAATTGCGCCATCGCCTGCGGCACACGCGCGTACGTGGCTGCGAGGATTTTCGCGGATGTCGCGCAGGGGAAATGGCGTCCGAAATCGTTTATGCTTTTGGCCCACAACTCAACGCCTTTATGACTGTTGGAACTTTGCTTAAGTATCGCCGTTAGTTGTTCAAGTTTGCGTGAAGACAGTGCCGAATTTAGGTATGTCCCGCTTTATATCGCTGATCAAGTTCAGTTCCGCTGCTCCTTTTACAAGAACTCCACATTACTCCAATCTAAATTTCACATAACTTTAGCTTATGAAGAAGATTAATTGCTTTTCCATAATTTTGCATATAGCAGCGTTTAGGTCCAATAAGTGACAATAGGTTTATGTCCGTAGAGGCTGCTTAGTTTTGTTTGTTTAAAAATCCAATAAATTGTCTGTTGCCGATGAATGAGAGCGACCGCCGATGCGTGTTTGCACAGCTAGTAATTGGACTTCCTACTTTGGTGTGAAACGTACATCGAACTCATATAATATCTCTAGTTTTTGAATATGTTTAAGGTTGACTAATGTTTGAGAACATGTTAAAAGCTTCCCTGAAAATATGTGAATACAGGAGAAATAATGAGAAAAGTTACGATGACGCTTTTAATGAACTCGAATAAAGATTTTGATTGAGTCAAAACTCCTTGTCTATTTTATTTTCGCAGTGTAAAGTTTCACTATGTGAAAGAAACACACATGATGTTAGTAGCCTTTTGGTGAACGTTGGTGAAAATTGTTGTAGTATCTCAGCACAAAAGACAACGAAACAAATCTTTTTCACGATTTGTTCACAATCTGAAAACACCGACTCGGACTTGAAAGTGCACGCCCTGCACTATGCAAATGAACTAATCGTACGCGTCAGACTTGCCTTTCAAAAACTTTTGCAAACTCGCCAAACGAGCAGAAACAACAAGAAACTATCAAACACACGTTTTGGTTATGTTAAAGCATTGTTTGGCAAACTCACAAATTTAATCGATACCGGAGTATACAGTTTTCTTACAGAACTTTTCTCTACAAAACAAACACAAAAGTTTACGGGAATAACTAGCCGGCGAGCGGATTTTATTCATTCACGGCGAGAAATTAAAGAAATTCTCCACCCTGAAAAACACACCTTTTCCCATCAAATCAGAGCATAAAAGTCCATAGAAGAGTCCTGGTTTTTCTCTGCCTTATTCCCTGTCATCGTTGTGAAAAATCGGCAAGAGAATCTCGCAACTCTCACCATTTCATCACACAAAGTGACAACATCCACGCGAGAGCCCAAGACACGTGCGTGGATTAGCGCGGATATATGACGTCAGGATGGCGCAATTTGTTCTAAAGATAGAAAAATTGTCCCATATCATGGGTCCGCGCATCCCAAGACTTACGGTCTCCGTCCCTGATTATGGCTCCTGACAGTATCTGAGAACAATGGAAATTTAAATTTCCCTTATTAATTCCTATTTGGCTTTTTGCTTTTCTCTATGACAACGTTACACGTATTGCAATTAGGTGTATATAAAATGACTTCAATGGGAAAGATGCGATTTCCGTCATAATAGTAGTAATAGTAATAGTACCACTTTAAATAGATTTTGCGCAGAGGCAAGCCATAGTAAGATACTATCAAACCATAATTCTACCTTTAAGCAGATCATAGCAAAACAACTGGTTATTTTTGGTCGTCTAGTCATAGCAACCCTGAGCTCGAATCATATCAGAGGAATGAAGGTCGCATTGGGTAAAACGTAAGCGAAAGACCAGGATTAGCACGGTCATTGTAGAATAAAATTATTCAGTAGGGTGTTTATTACAATCTTCTAATAGATGAATAATACATGCAGTGCACAGATATGGAATTTCTCCTAAAGTATCCATGGTATGTAGTTTTGAATTTGATTGAGAAGATATTTCAAAAGGTCAAGACAGAATTTGACCAAATTTTCAAACACCTCAAAGTTTGTCAAAATGTGCCGCTTCTGGCACTAAAGTATTTTAAAATCTACTTTTTCAACTGGTATTTTGTAATGCCGTCGTGATCGGCTCCGGCATATTTCAATTCACTCAACGCAATAGGCCTTACCACGGTTTTCGGCGCCATCTTGACGGGTAGGCAAAGCGGTCAGAAATTACACTGTTTGTATAGGAATCCGATGGCAAATTTTTTTTTTTCCAAAATTGAATTTTACGCAATTTATGAATCGCAACGTTAAATTTTTGACCGCTTTGCCTACCCGTCAAGATGGCGCCGAAACCGTGATAAGGCCTATTCAAGCTCAAATTTATGTTTTTATGCTCACAGTGTTTGTGTATATTTACTTAGCTTTCACTAGTTTAGTAATTGTCAAGTTGAGCTTTTCACTTGGTTTTGTTATGAGGGAATTGTATTGAAATTTAGATGGAGCTTCAATCCTCGTTTAATTTTTGTCCGCCATTTTGTTTGTCCGAGCTCAAAGCAACTGTCAATCATTCTCAATTTCGCCGTTTTGCAAACAATTTCACCTTTTTGCACTGATTTGGGATAAAATGACATGTTCTTAACTAATTACAATGCAGAAATTGTTGCTTATATTATATTATTTAACAGGTAATTTATTCCTCACATTTGTTAAGCGCGCTGAGATTATATAGCTGCACTCTAAAAGAATTTTATTATTATTATTTTTATTAAAAAGTAAAGTTTTATATATCATAGGAAATTTTGAAGTTCAGTTCTGAACAATCCATTGTAAAAATCAAATTTTCTCGTTGATATTCCATTTTCTCTTTCTTTCGCTTCCTGTTATACAAATTATTTTCAAATTTTAATAATTTTTCCCGCTTAGACTGAGCCGCCAAGATAAGCTTAGCTAATGGGCCCTTTGCAGTTTACGATCACGTGGTACAAAACCGCCATGCTGGAGAGCAAACTGCCCACTGGGACATCCAAAACAAAGCAACTTAACTAAATATTCTTTTGTTTTGGATGTCCCAGTGGGCGGTTTGCTCTCCAGCATGGCGGTTTTTGTACCATGTGATCGTAAACTGCAAAGGGCCCATTGCCAGTCCTTATGTATCCAACGTTATTTAGGTAGAAGTCCTTAAAATTAATGCCGGCTAGTTTTAGCTTTGTCTTTTCACTGAATTTTTCACTCGCGAGGAGGGTTCAATTTCTCGGAGATAAGTAATGGTAATAGGACTGAGTGGAGTCCAATTCGGTCTGTAATCATACGAGTGATAACAAAATCGGACGTCCGCGCAGCGGGAGTCTGATTTGTTTATCACGAGTTTGATTACAGACAGAATTGGACGACACGAAGTCTTATTACCAATTAATCATAAAAATTACAATTTCCGAGAAAAAAAGAATAGCAAAGTTATGAAATAAAGGGAAAATTTGCATTTAATGTCGCTCTGAAATCGACAACAGTCAAAATGGATTTGCTGGTTGCCAAGTGACGAGCGAAAAACAGGTCTTATGTCAATCAAAAACGCAACCATGCATGAAAACGCTCAACTGCGCAGAACACTTACGGAATTTGGTTAAAATTACGAACGCTTGCCAGGGCAGTTTTTCCAGCAAGATTCAAGGTTTTTAAGCTGAGTCAATAGACAGCTCACTTCAAGTTGTAAACATCAGAGCCAGAGTCAATTATGATTCTTCGCTTCCTTGGCTTTTTGGGACGGGGATTCTCTTATAGTTGCTGGTGTTTTTTAACACACTGAACCGTTTATTGAAAATTTAAAATGGCGCCGAGAGATTTTTGTAGCCATGCTGTATTTGGACGACGGCATACCGATAAATTCTGCCACATTCGCTAATGAAGAAACTTGGTTTGAACTGATTGGAACTGCTGGTCGAACATTCTCCTACAGCTGGTGGATTTGCTGAAGCAGCAGGCACCGAACTGTGCAAAGGGAATGTCGAAGAAATCGCAGATATCGAGCTGGATTGTACAGGCACGTATCCGCCAGCAATGTGAAACAATTCTCGTCTTTCACTGGCATTTAAGTGCATTCATGTTTTTGGCTTTACAACGTTCTACCTATGCTGCCATCCATGATTTAGTTGCTCGAGCGATGTTTTTGGAGGCTGTGGTTTTACTATTATTTATTTCTGAAATGTCTCCGTCTGATACAAGGGGAAAACTTGGCTTGGTCTACTGCCATTGTTCCTGTATTTTGATTTGTTGAACAAAATGGGGATTTTCGAGGGAGGCAATACTAGCGTACTGTGCAGTGGTTTTACAGCCGGGTGGATGTTTACCTCCGTTTGCCATGGTTGTTGTGAAGCGATAAACAATGCTGTGGATGGCTGAACTTCATCTGAACATGTTAACATATCCACAAAGGAACTCGTCTGGATAGTTCGCATAAACATTTGTGCCATGGGATAAAATAAATCACTTCTGTCTTCTAAAACATAATCATTGTTCAAGGGGAAAAATTCTCCATTTTGAAGAAAGCCCCAATTTAGGAGTTTGTACACTTGTTTCTATGGTGATTGAAACCAAGGTTGTGATTGGTTGATTTAAACCACAACTTTAAATGTGATTGGTTAATTTTAACTACATCTTTGAATGTGATTGGCTTATTGAACTGTCCGATAACAAACTGTCCGATAACAAGGTGTCCGATAACAAACTGTCCGATAACAGCTTGACAAGTAAATTAGTGGGAAATAGGAGTTTTTTAAACCAATCACAATCAAGGAAATTGTCATTTTTATGATTAGGAATGTAATCGCTTATCAGTTTACGCTGTATTAACATGTAACTAACAGCCCTTCGATGAAACTACATTATCTTTTGTAATCATGAAGTCCGTTACACGGATTCTCTTACAACAAAACTTTTAATGGAATAAGATAATTCCATTCTTTGTTTTCGTAAGTCAAAGAGTTGTGAAAATACTTGTCCAAAATATTTAGAAAATTGTTATTTCAGTACTAAATGGTAATCAGGGATGGCAGAGCGTATTTTAAATTTTTTTGAGGGGAAGGGGGGTACAAGCGCCTGAGGCGCTAACTTATTGGGGGTCTGGTGATATTTGTACAATTATTATTTTGCCTTTTTTTGCTTGAAATTGCGCCCCCCTCCCCCGTAGTTCCGCCGTCCCTGGGAATTCTATTTGGTACTTTTCCAACCCTTAACGATTGAAACAGTTCATTTGGCCGTGCTCTGTTACGATCGAATGCCTTCGTTTTCAAGGTAAAATGGCTGGAAAAGTAACCACTATTCACCTCCACTTCGGGGAATAACTGTTAAATAACACCTACCACGGCCTTACAAACTTTATTACTATCTTGCGAAAACCAAAACCAATCATGCTCAATTCGAAGAATAAAACAACAAAAACAACAAAACTACTTGAAGTTAAAGCTGCGATATTCATTTTACTTACAACACAAACATATCAAAAAACGGCAAAGCCATTCTTACACAAAATGAAGTTGACAAAAATCATAGAATTGATAAATCAGAAGTTAAAAATATAATAGTAAAATTTCCGTTTCGTTGAAAAGAATTTTAAATATCTGTACACGAAATACCTATACAGGCGCTACACATTAGAAAATGGAAGATTGACTCGATCTGGTTCTGTTCTGTGTCACGACGACTTTTCGTGAACGAGCACTGACGTCTCTTTTCCAGGAACAATTCCAGCGCGCCAGAGAGAGGTCTGGGATCAAACCTTGACGACGTAGCCGACTTGACGTCTGTGGAGTGTCTCTTATTGGTCGTTCATTTACGCGGGAAAAATCACAACTCAGCAAGGACGCTAATGCAGAGAAGCGTCATGGGAGTCGCAAGGAGAGACGTCATTCAAGCGAAAATAGAAACAAAAAGAAAGAAAAACACAACAAAAGCATTACACATAAAAGCAAACAAACAAGATACAAAAGTAACAGCATCAACAATATTGAAACCTAATTCGACAGGGCTCAGCAGTCAGGTTTAAGAGCTGTTCGGTTAAGTTTAAATCTAACGGTGAAGCAAAATCGTCTGGGCAAGACACCGAAAGAACTTGCAGTTTAGTAGAGCTTGTTTAATTTATGTACATAAATTTGGAGATAAAAGCCTTAGAATCCGTGGTATTCGACATTTTGAAGTAAACTATTTCTGTAAACCAGCTACTAATGGAGCTAACTGTCTTGGACTCGCAAATTCATGTGTGATAGTCTCGGGTTCTTTTTCTGTCGAAGAAAGTCTACCCCAGTAACAGCGGTCACATGCTTTTCGCGGTCACTCAGCACTTGCCAACAACCCGGAAGTCGTTGCATCTGGTTCCGTCTTTCGTTTACGTCACTGTTACTTAGCAACGTTTGGACCAAATTTGCGGGCTCACATAATTCTCAGCAAGAAGAATTCTACTGAGAGAGGAACTTGTTCCGATGACTGTAATGATGCCATTTGAAAATAATTGCAGAACGATTAAATCGTTGTCAAGTTGAAAGCTCTCTCTCATTTAGAGCTGAACTGTTCAAATTAGAATATAAAATGTTCCTATAATACGATAAAAAAGGCCGGTAAATTTCCTTCATTACACCGTAGCATTGTGCGTAGGTTTCGGATAATCTATCGTGTCCTCTTCTAAATTATTATCCGTTTTCTCCAGGGTCTCAGATGTTGCCATTGGAGAGCCCAGACTGGGTACCATAGCAACCAGAATGAGAGCCAAACAGTCGGCTACTTGCGGGTTAGGTGCACAAGCGAGAGCAGGATTGTGTCCGTCCTCATCCTCGTCCAGTAAATTGGCTCCTCTTGCTATGAGCTCCTGTACAACAGGTACCAGACCATTTTTAGCGGCTAAGTGTAGGGGCCTGTGGGAACAGCAAGTTAAACATGATTGTGTCTGTTAAAAGTTGTGCTCAGTAAAATGACAAAATTGTTCTACTAGTAGCAAGTAAACACAACACGACACCGTAATAGTAGATTTGCACGTTGTCGTCATTTGACTGCAACTACTAGATTTCCTTTCGTTTTGTCTTGATGATGAAAATTATGAAGCAGCCGAGGGGTTTAAATAACAATTGCCCTAATTACAAAAAGAAACGTTTTGTCTTAATGATGAAAATTATGAAGCAGCCGAGGGGTTTAAATAACAATTGCCCTATTTACAAAAATAAACAGAAAAAGTGAAGCGTTCTGCTAGTTGTAGTCAAATCACGTCAACATGCAAATCGCCTATTACGTTTATTATTTCTTTTCACCTTTAACTCTTGTAGAAATTGTTAAAACTCGTCATTTTCACGCATTCTTATTGGCTGTCAGCAGTTTGTACTTACGTTTGGAGGGCGGTGTTCACTAGACTAAGAGCGGAATCTTCCATTTTGTCCAGAATTGAGAGAGCGCAGGCAGTGTTACCCTGTGACAGAAGAAACCTTACGATTACTGGAGGACACTTTACTCTCACAGTGCCTCTCTCCACCCAGGTGTATAAATGAGTACCGGCGAATGTACGGTGGCCGAACACAGTTTAACACTGCGATGGACAAGCATCTCATTCAGGGAGGGGAGGGGGGGGGGGGGGAGAACTCCTGTTCGCTTTGTGCTACAGACACCGGTAGTATGGACCACTTAGGCCGACACAGAGTTAACAATACTTTTGAGAATTTGTTGCTCATCAACACGAAAACCCGCGGTTAATGATTCTTTCTATTCTTGTTACTTATTTGCTAGAGAATGGAGGAATAATAAACAATTATTGGATGAGGTTTTTGTGATATCCAGAATAATCAAGGTCGATGCAAGGGT
>JAHPZR010010933.1:0-12292 GCA_019787425.1 Platygyra sinensis | reverse complement strand
GAAATCAGCGCTCGTGACGTCATAACTGCAGATTATACAATAATCATGTCAAGGACACTCAAGGTCACGGGTAATCATGTTATGTATGACCGCGGTGCATGATTTCTAAGGTAATCATGTCAAGTTCGCGCGCTTTGTGTTGCTTGCCGTCAGTGAAGAAGCTAAAACATGATTTCAATTTTTTTCGTTCAGTGTATAATAAAACAATTATTAGATTCGGTTTTTGTGATATCCAGAATAATCAAGGTCTCGGTAAGGGTTATCAGCCTTAGCCTTCGGCTTCGGGTGATAACCCTTGCATCGACCTTGATTATTCTAGATATCACAAAAACCTCATCCAATAATTGTTTATTATTCCTCCATTGTCTAGCAAATAAGTAACAAGAATAGAAAGAATCATTAACCGCGGGTTTTCGTGTTGATGAAGCAACAAATTCTCAAAAGTATTGTTAACTCTGTGTCGGGCTAAGTGGTCCATACTACCGGTGTCTGTAGCACAAAGCGAACAGAAGTTATCCCCCCCCCTCCCCTCCCTGAATGAGATGCTTGTCCATCGCAGTGTTAACTGTGTTCGGCCACCGTACATTCGCCGGTACTCATTTATACACCTGGGTGGAGAGAGGCACTGTGAGAGTAAAGTGTCCTCCAGTAATCGTAAGGTTTCTTCTGTCACAGGGTAACACTGCCTGCGCTCTCTCAATTCTGGACAAAATGGAAGATTCCGCTCTTAGTCTAGTGAACACCGCCCTCCAAACGTAAGTACAAACTGCTGACAGCCAATAAGAATGCGTGAAAAGTGACGAGTTTTAACAATTTTTACAAGAGTTCAAGGTGAAAAGAAATAATAAACGTAATAGGCGATTTGCATGTTGACGTGATTTGACTACAACTAGCAGAACGCTTCACTTTCTCTGTTTCTTTTTGTAATTAGGGCAATTGTTATTTAAACCCCTCGGCTGCTTCATAATTTTCATCATCAAGACAAAACGAAAGGAATTCTGGTAGTTGCAGTCAAATGACGACAACGTGCAAATCTACTGTTACGGTGTCGTGTTGTGTTTACTTGCTACTAGTATAACAATTTGGTCATTTTACTGAGCACAACTTTTAACAGACACAATCATGTTTAACTTGCTGTTCCCACAGGCCCCTACACTTAGCCGCTAAAAATGGTCTGGTACCTGTTGTACAGGAGCTCATAGCAAGAGGAGCCAATTTACTGGACGAGGATGAGGACGGACACAATCCTGCTCTCGCTTGTGCACCTAACCCGCAAGTAGCCGACTGTTTGGCTCTCATTCTGGTTGCTATGGTACCCAGTCTGGGCTCTCCAATGGCAACATCTGAGACCCTGGAGAAAACGGATAATAATTTAGAAGAGGACACGATAGATTATCCGAAACCTACGCACAATGCTACGGTGTAATGAAGGAAATTTACCGGCCTTTTTTATCGTATTATAGGAACATTTTATATTCTAATTTGAACAGTTCAGCTCTAAATGAGAGAGCTTTCAACTTGACAACGATTTAATCGTTCTGCAATTATTTTCAAATGGCATCATTACAGTCATCGGAACAAGTTCCTCTCTCAGTAGAACTCTTCTTGCTGAGAATTATGTGAGCCCGCAGATTTGGTCCAAACGTTGCTAAGTAACAATGACGTAAACGAAAGACGGAACCAGATGCAACGACTTCCGGGTTGTTGGCAAGTGCTGAGTGACCGCGAAAAGCATGTGACCGCTGTTACTGGGGTAGACTTTCTTCGACAGAAAAAGAACCCGAGACTATCACACATGAATTTGCGAGTCCAAGACAGTTAGCTCCATTAGTAGCTGGTTTACAGAAATAGTTTACTTCAAAATGTCGAATACCACGGATTCTAAGGCTTTTATCTCCAAATTTATGTACATAAATTAAACAAGCTCTACTAAACTGCAAGTTCTTTCGGTGTCTTGCCCAGACGATTTTGCTTCACCGTTAGATTTAAACTTAACTGAACAGCTCTTAAACCTGACTGCTGAGCCCTGTCGAATTAGGTTTCAATATTGTTGATGCTGTTACTTTTGTATCTTGTTTGTTTGCTTTTATGTGTAATGCTTTTGTTGTGTTTTTCTTTCTTTTTGTTTCTATTTTCGCTTGAATGACGTCTCTCCTTGCGACTCCCATGACGCTTCTCTGCATTAGCGTCCTTGCTGAGTTGTGATTTTTCCCGCGTAAATGAACGACCAATAAGAGACACTCCACAGACGTCAAGTCGGCTACGTCGTTAAGGTTTGATCCCAGACCTCTCTCTGGTGCGCTGGAATTGTTCCTGGAAAAGAGACGTCAGTGCTCGTTTACGAAAAGTCGTCGTGACACAGAACAGAACCAGATCGAGTCAATCTTCCATTTTCTAATGTGTAGCGCCTGTATAGGTATTTCGTGTACAGATATTTAAAATTCTTTTCAACGAAACGGAAATTTTACTATTATATTTTTAACTTCTGATTTATCAATTCTATGATTTTTGTCAACTTCATTTTGTGTAAGAATGGCTTTGCCGTTTTTTGATATGTTTGTGTTGTAAGTAAAATGAATATCGCAGCTTTAACTTCAAGTAGTTTTGTTGTTTTTGTTGTTTTATTCTTCGAATTGAGCATGATTGGTTTTGGTTTTCGCAAGATAGTAATAAAGTTTGTAAGGCCGTGGTAGGTGTTATTTAACAGTTATTCCCCGAAGTGGAGGTGAATAGTGGATACTTTTCCAGCCATTTTACCTTGAAAACGAAGGCATTCGATCGTAACAGAGCACGGCCAAATGAACTGTTTCAATCGTTAAGGGTTGGAAAAGTACCAAATAGAATTCACAGGGACGGCGGAACTACGGGGGAGGGGGCGCAATTTCAAGCAAAAAAAGGCAAAATAATAATTGTACGAATATCACCAGACCCCCAATAAGTTAGCGCCTCAGGCGCTTGTACCCCCCTTCCCCGAAAAAAAATTTAAATTACGCTCTGCCATCCCTGATTACCATTTAGTACTGAAATAACAATTTTCTAAATATTTTGGACAAGTATTTTCACAACTCTTTGACTTACGAAAACAAAGAATGGAATTATCTTATTCCATTAAAAGTTTTGTTTTAAGAGAATCCGTGTAACGAGCTTCATGATTACAAAAGATAATGCAGTTTCATCGAAGGGCTGTTAGTTACATGTTAATACAGCGTAAACTGATAAGCGATTACATTCCTCCTTATCTCCGAGAGATTGAACCCTCCTCGCGAGTGAAAAATTCAGTGAAAAGACAAAGCTAAAACTAGCCGGCATTAATTTTAAGGACTTCTACCTAAATAACGTTGGATACATAAGGACTGGCAATTAGCTAAGCTTATCTTGGCGGCTCAATCTAAGCGGGAAAAATTATTAAAATTTGAAAATAATTTGTATAACAGAAGCGAAAGAAAGAGAAAATGGAATATCAACGAGGAAATTTGATTTTTACAATGGATTGTTCAGAACTGAACTTCAAAATTTCCTATGATATATAAAACTTTACTTTTTAATAAAAATAATAATAATAATAATAATAATATAATAATAATAATAAAATTCTTTTAGAGCGCAGCTATATAATCTCAGAGCGCTTAACAAATGTGAGGAATAAATTACCTGTTAAATAATATAAGCAACAATTTCTGCATTGTAATTAGTTAAGAACATGTCATTTTATCCCAAATCAGTGCAAAAAGGTGAAATTGAGTGCAAAACGGCGAAGTTGAGAATGATTGACAGTTGCTTTGAGCTCGGACAAACAAAATGGCTGACAAAAATTAAACGAGGATTGAAGCTCTATCTAAATTTCAATACAATTCTCTCATAACAAAACCAAGTGAAAAGCTCAACTTGACAATTACTAAACTAGTGAAAGCTAAGTAAATATACACAAACACTGTGAGCATAAAAACATAAATTTGAGCTTGAATAGGCCTTATCACGGTTTTCGGCGCCATCTTGACGGGTAGGCAAAGCGGTCAAAAATTTAACGTTGCGATTCATAAATTGCGTGAAATTCAATTTTGGAAAAAAAAAAAATTGCCATCGGATTCCTATACAAACAGTTTAATTTCTGACCGCTTCGCCTACCCGTCAAGATGGCGCCGAAAACCGTGGTAAGCTCTATTGCGTTGAGTGTATTGAAATATGCCGGAGCCGATCACGACGGCATTACAAAATACCAGTTGAAAAAGTAGATTTTAAAATACTTTAGTGCCAGAAGCGGCACATTTTGACAAACTTTGAGGTGTTTGAAAATTTGGTCAAATTCTGTCTTGACCTTTTGAAATATCTTCTCAATCAAATTCAAAACTACATACCATGGATACTTTAGGAGAGATTCCATATCTGTGCACTGCATGTATTTTTCATCTATTAGAAGATTGTAATAAACACCCTACTGAATAATTTTATTCTACAATGACCGTGCTAATCCTGGTCTTTCGCTTACGTTTTACCCAATGCGACCTTCATTCCTTCTGATATGATTCGAGCTCAGGGTTGCTATGACTAGACGACCAAAAATAGCCAGTTGTTTTGCTATGATCTGCTTAAAGGTAGAATTATGGTTTGATAGTATCTTACTATGGCTTGCCTCTGCGCAAAATCTATTTAAAGTGGTACTATTACTATTACTACTATTATGACGGAAATCGCATCTTTCCCATTGAAGTCATTTTATATACACCTAATTGCAATACGTGTAACGTTGTCATAGAGAAAAGCAAAAAGCCAAATAGGAATTAATAAGGGAAATTGAAATTTCCATTGTTCTCAGATACTGTACATGAATGAAAAATATAATGTAAATGAATGACATGAATAAAAAATGTATTTTTCATTCATGTACAGTATCTAGGAACAATGGAAATTTAAATTTCCCTAATTAATTCCTATTTGGCTTTTTGCTTTTTGCTTTTCTCTGTGACAACGTTATTGCAATTAGATGTTTATAGTTTGAATGTAAACAAGATTTTCAAATATATATCTCTTTTCGATCCAGAGATTTTCAAGTTTTCAAAATATGCAATTAATTAGGCAAAGGATGACGTCATGCACTCAACCAAATTTTGATCAACTATGATGAAAAAAGATAACATCCAATTTGTATCAGGAATGTTTGATTCTTTTCGATAAGATATTAATAAATGTGCTCCACAATATCCATGGATGAGCTTAACAGTTTTGTTACCATCACAAAATACTAGGTTTCAGACCTAATCAATATTAAAGGCTTTTCTGGCCACTTAGGTCGTTTCATTTTAATATTTACTAATGGTGTCTCATATTCACAATCCAGCAAACATATTAATGTGTTAATTCGAGTTTGTGGCCTCTGTTAATGTTTTTCGAACTGAAAATCAACAGCATAATGAAATCAAGTGGGTTGGGATTGGAAAGGAGTGAGTTGCCATGGGAACATAATATCCGTAGGTGTGTTTCCTGTAGAGCTATCAGCCTACCAAATTTCAATTGTCTGCGCTGCAAATTTGTTCAAGCTTTATATACTTGAAATACGATAGGGTTGAGTTTATGACGTCATCAATCATCTCATTTGCATATTTCACGCATATTTTACCCATATTTTAAACAAAGAAAACTACTAGTACACTGCATTCGCTGCTTTTCTCGCGTTTGAAATTCCTCTTTCGCGGGACTTGTTGTCTTGTAACTGATTTTTAAAGATTTCTCCAAAGAAAATCAATTTATATTAATTCTAGAAATCATAATTTAGTTTAACTAAACACTGACAACTTCAATTATTTCGGCTGTTGAAAAGCTATTATATTATTTAAATAAATGCATGATTGGAAAACTCTATTTCATCAGTTTCAATTAAAATGTACAGCAGCTTGGAGCTAAAACCAAGACAAAAACTTGCGTGCTCAAATCTCTAGCCGTGTCAATGGTTTCCCAAAGAAGTCAACTTAGATTAATAGTTTTACTAGTACAGCGAAGAACACTATTAGTGCTAGTACTGGTACGTTCAATTTGTAATTAACATAAAACCCCAATGTTTATTTAGATGCATGAGTTCATTACAGAGAATACTTGTCATGTCAGTGATGAAAAATTAATCATGTCAGACTGACTTTAAAGAAAGTGTACTCATTTAAATTTTAATGAACAATCACGACAGCTGCGCTAAAGAAATCTCTTATTGAACTTTGTGAGGCATAATGTTTTGTCAGGTTTAAACTGAAAATTATATCTCGTAATTCTATTGGAAGTTGTAGAATGTTTTTATTCTGATGGGAAGTTTTCATTTCATCCTGTTGTATTATAAACAGTACCAACCCCAACACGGCTAGAGATTTGAGCACGCAAGTTTTTGTCTTGGTTTTAGCTCCAAGCTGCTGTACATTTTAATTGAAACTGATGAAATAGAGTTTTCCAATCATGCATTTATTTAAATAATATAATAGCTTTTCAACAGCCGAAATAATTGAAGTTGTCAGTGTTTAGTTAAACTAAATTATGATTTCTAGAATTAATATAAATTGATTTTCTTTGGAGAAATCTTTAAAAATCAGTTACAAGACAACAAGTCCCGCGAAAGAGGAATTTCAACGCGAGAAAAGCAGCGAATGCAGTGTACTAGTAGTTTTCTTTGTTTAAAATATGGGTAAAATATGCGTGAAATATGCAAATGAGATGATTGATGACGTCATAAACTCAACCCTATCGTATTTCAAGTATATAAAGCTTGAACAAATTTGCAGCGCAGACAATTGAAATTTGGTAGGCTGATAGCTCTACAGGAAACACACCTACGGATATTATGTTCCCATGGCAACTCACTCCTTTCCAATCCCAACCCACTTGATTTCATTATGCTGTTGATTTTCAGTTCGAAAAACATTAACAGAGGCCACAAACTCGAATTAACACATTAATATGTTTGCTGGATTGTGAATATGAGACACCATTAGTAAATATTAAAATGAAACGACCTAAGTGGCCAGAAAAGCCTTTAATATTGATTAGGTCTGAAACCTAGTATTTTGTGATGGTAACAAAACTGTTAAGCTCATCCATGGATATTGTGGAGCACATTTATTAATATCTTATCGAAAAGAATCAAACATTCCTGATACAAATTGGATGTTATCTTTTTTCATCATAGTTGATCAAAATTTGGTTGAGTGCATGACGTCATCCTTTGCCTAATTAATTGCATATTTTGAAAACTTGAAAATCTCTGGATCGAAAAGAGATATATATTTGAAAATCTTGTTTACATTCAAACTATAAACATCTAATTGCAATAACGTTGTCACAGAGAAAAGCAAAAAGCAAAAAGCCAAATAGGAATTAATTAGGGAAATTTAAATTTCCATTGTTCCTAGATACTGTACATGAATGAAAAATACATTTTTTATTCATGTCATTCATTTACATTATATTTTTCATTCATGTACAGTATCTGAGAACAATGGAAATTTCAATTTCCCTTATTAATTCCTATTTGGCTTTTTGCTTTTCTCTATGACAACGTTACACGTATTGCAATTAGGTGTATATAAAATGACTTCAATGGGAAAGATGCGATTTCCGTCATAATAGTAGTAATAGTAATAGTACCACTTTAAATAGATTTTGCGCAGAGGCAAGCCATAGTAAGATACTATCAAACCATAATTCTACCTTTAAGCAGATCATAGCAAAACAACTGGCTATTTTTGGTCGTCTAGTCATAGCAACCCTGAGCTCGAATCATATCAGAAGGAATGAAGGTCGCATTGGGTAAAACGTAAGCGAAAGACCAGGATTAGCACGGTCATTGTAGAATAAAATTATTCAGTAGGGTGTTTATTACAATCTTCTAATAGATGAAAAATACATGCAGTGCACAGATATGGAATCTCTCCTAAAGTATCCATGGTATGTAGTTTTGAATTTGATTGAGAAGATATTTCAAAAGGTCAAGACAGAATTTGACCAAATTTTCAAACACCTCAAAGTTTGTCAAAATGTGCCGCTTCTGGCACTAAAGTATTTTAAAATCTACTTTTTCAACTGGTATTTTGTAATGCCGTCGTGATCGGCTCCGGCATATTTCAATACACTCAACGCAATAGAGCTTACCACGGTTTTTCGGCGCCATCTTGACGGGTAGGCGAAGCGGTCAGAAATTAAACTGTTTGTATAGGAATCCGATGGCAATTTTTTTTTTTTCCAAAATTGAATTTCACGCAATTTATGAATCGCAACGTTAAATTTTTGACCGCTTTGCCTACCCGTCAAGATGGCGCCGAAAACCGTGATAAGGCCTATTCAAGCTCAAATTTATGTTTTTATGCTCACAGTGTTTGTGTATATTTACTTAGCTTTCACTAGTTTAGTAATTGTCAAGTTGAGCTTTTCACTTGGTTTTGTTATGAGAGAATTGTATTGAAATTTAGATAGAGCTTCAATCCTCGTTTAATTTTTGTCAGCCATTTTGTTTGTCCGAGCTCAAAGCAACTGTCAATCATTCTCAACTTCGCCGTTTTGCACTCAATTTCACCTTTTTGCACTGATTTGGGATAAAATGACATGTTCTTAACTAATTACAATGCAGAAATTGTTGCTTATATTATTTAACAGGTAATTTATTCCTCACATTTGTTAAGCGCTCTGAGATTATATAGCTGCGCTCTAAAAGAATTTTATTATTATTATTATTATTATTATTATTATTATTATTATTTTTATTAAAAAGTAAAGTTTTATATATCATAGGAAATTTTGAAGTTCAGTTCTGAACAATCCATTGTAAAAATCAAATTTCCTCGTTGATATTCCATTTTCTCTTTCTTTCGCTTCTGTTATACAAATTATTTTCAAATTTTAATAATTTTTCCCGCTTAGATTGAGCCGCCAAGATAAGCTTAGCTAATTGCCAGTCCTTATGTATCCAACGTTATTTAGGTAGAAGTCCTTAAAATTAATGCCGGCTAGTTTTAGCTTTGTCTTTTCACTGAATTTTTCACTCGCGAGGAGGGTTCAATCTCTCGGAGATAAGGAGGAATGTAATCGCTTATCAGTTTACGCTGTATTAACATGTAACTAACAGCCCTTCGATGAAACTGCATTATCTTTTGTAATCATGAAGCTCGTTACACGGATTCTCTTAAAACAAAACTTTTAATGGAATAAGATAATTCCATTCTTTGTTTTCGTAAGTCAAAGAGTTGTGAAAATACTTGTCCAAAATATTTAGAAAATTGTTATTTCAGTACTAAATGGTAATCAGGGATGGCAGAGCGTAATTTAAATTTTTTTTCGGGGAAGGGGGGTACAAGCGCCTGAGGCGCTAACTTATTGGGGGTCTGGTGATATTCGTACAATTATTATTTTGCCTTTTTTTGCTTGAAATTGCGCCCCCTCCCCGTAGTTCCGCCGTCCCTGTGAATTCTATTTGGTACTTTTCCAACCCTTAACGATTGAAACAGTTCATTTGGCCGTGCTCTGTTACGATCGAATGCCTTCGTTTTCAAGGTAAAATGGCTGGAAAAGTATCCACTATTCACCTCCACTTCGGGGAATAACTGTTAAATAACACCTACCACGGCCTTACAAACTTTATTACTATCTTGCGAAAACCAAAACCAATCATGCTCAATTCGAAGAATAAAACAACAAAAACAACAAAACTACTTGAAGTTAAAGCTGCGATATTCATTTTACTTACAACACAAACATATCAAAAAACGGCAAAGCCATTCTTACACAAAATGAAGTTGACAAAAATCATAGAATTGATAAATCAGAAGTTAAAAATATAATAGTAAAATTTCCGTTTCGTTGAAAAGAATTTTAAATATCTGTACACGAAATACCTATACAGGCGCTACACATTAGAAAATGGAAGATTGACTCGATCTGGTTCTGTTCTGTGTCACGACGACTTTTCGTAAACGAGCACTGACGTCTCTTTTCCAGGAACAATTCCAGCGCACCAGAGAGAGGTCTGGGATCAACCTTAACGACGTAGCCGACTTGACGTCTGTGGAGTGTCTCTTATTGGTCGTTCATTTACGCGGGAAAAATCACAACTCAGCAAGGACGCTAATGCAGAGAAGCGTCATGGGAGTCGCAAGGAGAGACGTCATTCAAGCGAAAATAGAAACAAAAAGAAAGAAAAACACAACAAAAGCATTACACATAAAAGCAAACAAACAAGATACAAAGTAACAGCATCAACAATATTGAAACCTAATTCGACAGGGCTCAGCAGTCAGGTTTAAGAGCTGTTCAGTTAAGTTTAAATCTAACGGTGAAGCAAAATCGTCTGGGCAAGACACCGAAAGAACTTGCAGTTTAGTAGAGCTTGTTTAATTTATGTACATAAATTTGGAGATAAAAGCCTTAGAATCCGTGGTATTCGACATTTTGAAGTAAACTATTTCTGTAAACCAGCTACTAATGGAGCTAACTGTCTTGGACTCGCAAATTCATGTGTGATAGTCTCGGGTTTCTTTTTCTGTCGAAGAAAGTCTACCCCAGTAACAGCGGTCACATGCTTTTCGCGGTCACTCAGCACTTGCCAACAACCCGGAAGTCGTTGCATCTGGTTCCGTCTTTCGTTTACGTCATTGTTACTTAGCAACGTTTGGACCAAATCTGCGGGCTCACATAATTCTCAGCAAGAAGAGTTCTACTGAGAGAGGAACTTGTTCCGATGACTGTAATGATGCCATTTGAAAATAATTGCAGAACGATTAAATCGTTGTCAAGTTGAAAGCTCTCTCATTTAGAGCTGAACTGTTCAAATTAGAATATAAAATGTTCCTATAATACGATAAAAAAGGCCGGTAAATTTCCTTCATTACACCGTAGCATTGTGCGTAGGTTTCGGATAATCTATCGTGTCCTCTTCTAAATTATTATCCGTTTTCTCCAGGGTCTCAGATGTTGCCATTGGAGAGCCCAGACTGGGTACCATAGCAACCAGAATGAGAGCCAAACAGTCGGCTACTTGCGGGTTAGGTGCACAAGCGAGAGCAGGATTGTGTCCGTCCTCATCCTCGTCCAGTAAATTGGCTCCTCTTGCTATGAGCTCCTGTACAACAGGTACCAGACCATTTTTAGCGGCTAAGTGTAGGGGCCTGTGGGAACAGCAAGTTAAACATGATTGTGTCTGTTAAAAGTTGTGCTCAGTAAATGACCAAATTGTTATACTAGTAGCAAGTAAACACAACACGACACCGTAACAGTAGATTTGCACGTTGTCGTCATTTGACTGCAACTACCAGAATTCCTTTCGTTTTGTCTTGATGATGAAAATTATGAAGCAGCCGAGGGGTTTAAATAACAATTGCCCTAATTACAAAAAGAAACAGAGAAAGTGAAGCGTTCTGCTAGTTGTAGTCAAATCACGTCAACATGCAAATCGCCTATTACGTTTATTATTTCTTTTCACCTTGAACTCTTGTAAAAATTGTTAAAACTCGTCACTTTTCACGCATTCTTATTGGCTGTCAGCAGTTTGTACTTACGTTTGGAGGGCGGTGTTTCACTAGACTAAGAGCGGAATCTTCCATTTTGTCCAGAATTGAGAGAGCGCAGGCAGTGTTACCCTGTGACAGAAGAAACCTTACGATTACTGGAGGACACTTTACTCTCACAGTGCCTCTCTCCACCCAGGTGTATAAATGAGTACCGGCGAATGTACGGTGGCCGAACACAGTTAACACTGCGATGGACAAGCATCTCATTCAGGGAGGGGAGGGGGGGGGATAACTTCTGTTCGCTTTGTGCTACAGACACCGGTAGTATGGACCACTTAGCCCGACACAGAGTTAACAATACTTTTGAGAATTTGTTGCTTCATCAACACGAAAACCCGCGGTTAATGATTCTTTCTATTCTTGTTACTTATTTGCTAGACAATGGAGGAATAATAAACAATTATTGGATGAGGTTTTTGTGATATCTAGAATAATCAAGGTCGATGCAAGGGTTATCACCCGAAGCCGAAGGCTAAGGCTGATAACCCTTACCGAGACCTTGATTATTCTGGATATCACAAAAACCGAATCTAATAATTGTTTTATTATACACTGAACGAAAAAAATTGAAATCATGTTTTAGCTTCTTCACTGACGGCAAGCAACCAAAGCGCGCGAACTTGACATGATTACCTTAGAAATCATGCACCGCGGTCATACATAACATGATTACCCGTGACCTTGAGTGTCCTTGACATGATTATTGTATAATCTGCAGTTATGACGTCACGAGCGCTGATTTCGAAAATTCACTGTTCGCT
>JAHPZR010010931.1:0-20732 GCA_019787425.1 Platygyra sinensis | reverse complement strand
ACATGTATATCTGACTTGTTTGTTGTGGCAGTATTCGTCATACTATTCGCTCACGCTTAAAGAACGAGGTATACATGTATATCTGGCTTTTTTTTGTGGCAGTATTCGTCGATTCTCTCGCTCTAAACGGGTCATACTATTCGCTCACGCTTAAAGAACGAGGTATTCATGTACATCTGCCTCGTTTGTTGTGGCAGTATCCGTCGATTGATAATTTCTTTCGCTCTAAACGGGTTTTGCTGTCGCTCGCGTTTTAAGAACGAGGGATACATGTATATCTGGCTTGTTTGTAGTGGCAGTATTCGTCGATTCATAATTTCTTTTGTTCAAACACTTGATGCATTTGACGGACCGTATACGGACTGTAAACTGCGTTTACGATCCGTTCAAACGGTACGGATGGACAAACCGTTGTGACCCCTTCGCTCAAATAACACGTGATTGAAGTCTAAGACCCCAAAATGACATGCAATTTTCTGATCGTACACGGGCCGAAAACTGCGTTTACGATCTGTACAAACCGTACGGATCGACAAACCGCTATGACCCCTTCGCTTAAATAACACGTAATTTATGTTCATGTCCCACTAATGAGGTACAATTTTCCGATTGTATACGGACCGAAAACTGTCTTTTACGATCTGCCAAACGGTACGGATCGTAAACTTGTAATTTCGAACCGTATCAGTTTGGGTATATTGGACATGACTGATGTAGCCATGAAAATTTAAAAATGCATCCCGTTTTTGAAGGGAATGGATCGATTGTTAATTCATAATAATGTTAAACGTAAAAATGTCAATCTTTCATTTACCTATTCGTTACTGTTCTTTAGAGCTACAAAAAACTATTGTTCGATGTAGCCATGAAAATGTAAGGATACATCCCGTTTTTGAAGACTATAGATCAATTGTTAGTATCCTGAATTCACAATAATATTAAGCGCATTGATTTCAATCTTTCATTTACCTTTCGTTGCTGTTCTTTAGAGCTACAAAAACTATTGCCGGTTCGATTTAGCCATGAAAATGTAAGGATGCATCCCGTTTTTTAAGACTATAGATCGATTGTTAATATCGTAAATTCACAATAATGCTAAGCGCATTGAATTCTATCCGTTATTTATCCATTCGCTAATGTTCTTTAAAGCTAGCAAAAAATATTTTTCGATTTAGCCATGAAAATGTAAGGAATCATCCAGTTTTTAAAGACTATAGATTGATTGTTAATATCGTGAATTCACAATGATGCATTGATTTCTATCTTTTATTTATCTATTCGTTAGTGTTCTTTAAAGCTACCGAAAATATTGTTCTATTTAGTCAGGAAAATGTAAGGATAATGCTATGCTGTTGATTTTTGTTAATTTAAACGCATGTGTTACGATATTATAAAACACCCTTTCGATGAGAATATAAAGGAATTTAAGTAGTAGGGTCACTAGGAGTTTGCTATTTTATATCACTTCTCTGCTAAAATCACTACATTGGGGTTTTAATCAAAATGCTTCTGTAAAGCTACGACTAAGATATCAAATGAATTTTATCAGAGAGGGCTAACCATAATAAATTTCTTGAGGATTTGTGGCACAAGTAGCATCAAAACTCGAAAAAATTAGCCAATTTTTTCGAGTTTCAATCCGTTTCCATCCATGCCATCCGTAGCGACAGGCGACAGGAAACAGTTTCATTACCTTCAAATAGTCTTCAATAGCAAACCTAGATCACCTTCTAGTTTTGCCAAATAGCGTGACAATGCCCTTTAAAGATTATTAATGAAAAAAATTCCACACTCCCCATTTTCCACACTCCGCACTCCGCATAATCCACCGAACCGAAATAAATGCTTTTTCTAGTGCAAGCACTGTTTAGTTAGCAAAAACTAAAGCGATAACTCTTCTGTTGACCTCCGCGACAGCCTTGTCGGGCCGCCATTGCCATGTCACGCAAAACAAAACCTTTGGAATTCAAACGTGCTCTATTACAATAAGAACCCTGTCGAGCTAAACCATTGTGAAATGTCAAGTTCCTGTAGGGTCTTTTATCTGATGAAACTAAAACCTCAGAAGGAAGGGTAATATTTAATTTTGGAATATGATTACGTCATATCAAAACAAAGAATTGTCTTTGTTATATTCACGCTGGGTCAGTTTAAAAATGCCTGTTTGTGCCCTTGTTCCCCGAACCTGTATTCTTTCAATCTACTCGACGGGCCTGTATTTATATGACAGATCGCGGACTAGTTAAATTGATTTCTTACCACAATTCTTGCGAAGAGGCGTCAAGGAATTGCTGTTCCCACTGTTAAGCTATGTGTCGAATATACTAGAACCCCTGCCGATGTTCTACAGTTCAACCGTAGAACATCGGCAGGGGTCCACAATTTCAGATCCCAATGAATCTCGTACGCAATAAATTGTTTAGACAATTGCCAGCTATTAGTAAGTACTCTGAAAATTTTAGCTCTACCTTTCAGCAAGCGCGGAAACAGGATTGTTTGAAGCATTTGTACTACTTCATACGTAGAAGATATATAGAATATATTTCATCATAAAAACATTGGTTATTTGAAGTGACCGATAATAAATGAAAGTGAAAGCTACGATATAATTGTACTGAGCAATTCTCGGTTTTCACCAGCCTGTTATGTTCATTTGAAATATTTGTTTCCTTCAGTTTGAGTGGCATGCCTGTGAACTAGCTAGGTGTAGCTAAGTGCATGACCACTATGAACAAACATTTGACATTTTTTTTGACATTTGATCAAAATTAAAAATCGTAAGCATTCAATGTATAAAGTCAAGAGTCTGGCATACGATAGATGACTGATATATAAATAACCTCGCCAAGCCTCAGGTCTCTGCTGTGTTTCCTTTACGCGTTATTTGCAGAAGTGTGTCACCCAAATTTATAGAGCTTTGTATGGAGACACCATGTTTGTGCCCTTCTGAGGGGCACAAATATGGCGGCCGTAACGTAACAGAAACATCTGTCACTGAGTTTTGCTATTGAAACGAAACATTATTGCTCTAGAAATCCGACACATTGAAATAAATACTTCTTCTAGTGCAAGCACTGTTTAATTAGCAAAAAATAAAGCGATAACTCTTTTTTTGACCTACGCAACAGCCTTTTTCGGCTGCCATTTTCATGTCACGCAACGCAAAGCTTGGAAATTCAAACGTGCTCTATTACAAAAGGAAGAACCCTATCGAGCTAAAACGTTGTGAAACTTCAAGTTCCTATAGGGTCTTTTACCTGATAAAACTAAAACCTCAGAAGGAAAGGTAATTTTTAATTTTGGAATATGATTACGTCACATGAAAACCGAGAATACATCACATTCATCTAACACCACGTTATTTGATACCACAAAAACATTCCCGCACAGCATGCGAATACAATATACACACAAAAGCCACAAAACTAATGGCACAAACAGCTGATAATGTGCTCCGTTTGATAATTACGTTCATCTTCATTCTGATGAAAGCTACTTTTGAAGTCCAACATGGCATCTTTGTTGTCGTTTCTGGTTTGATTCTTTTAAGACCTTTGCTAAATCATTTGATTCTTTAATTTGCTATTTCAGTTGAGTTCGGGGAACGACCCGTTTCGAAATATACGTTCATTAACTACGCACTCTTTTAGAGTGGATCTACCGCGAACGGTGTGTGGGTCTGTATGTTTGAACGTAGACAAGATGACACCATTTGTTAAGATGTTAACATATTCCACATATGTTTTCCTTTAGCTATCGACTTGTGGAAAGAAGGTTGAGCCTTTATTACGTGTCTGCGGTAATGTCTGTTGCGCGTGACTGAGCTTTTGTGATGAAATACTGTACCACGGTAAACCAAGTAAAGTCGACTTTCGCCCGACTAATGAGACAGCAATGCTTTAACTGGCAGTTTTAGAGAAGTTCTTAACATCGATATTAGCTTGTACTCTTCCTACAAAAAGAAAGAATTATAATTTGAATTACGTCTTCAGCATTACAGGATAGTTGGATATCCGTTTACAACAGGAATGTCGATGTCTCTCGCTTGCGTGTTAGCTGCACCACCACCTTTCGAATGTTCAATAAGAGAGCGCACATCATTTTCAGTAAAAAATAAAACAATGGCTGCGAAGGTCTTTGCTGGTTACATGAGTAATGCGCAGAAAATTTATGTAACATGATGCGTATCTGATGTGTACGTGAGGTTCAAACGAGGAAATTCAGCGATGAAGGCACGTGTTTGCCTAAACAGGAAAAAACAGATCGAACAAGATGAAAACATATAAGGAAGGTAAGCACAAAAAAGGTATTGCTCTCCGACAGGAGCTTTGATCCGTGAAGGAGCGAGTCACATACAAAAACTGGCGAATATATCAGCAGCTTTTAACTATGCTACTAATAATACTTATAAACTCGTTCTGTAAGCATAAAACCAGCGTGAAGAAAATAGGCTTCAAGACTACATACACTTTTGCATTCTAAGTTTCCGTGCACGCTGGAACAATTTTTTAAGTAACTCAACATAAGGTCTTCAGGAACTGGCTCAACGTAACAAACGTTTAGTTCCTCAGTAGCTGAAACACTGATCAAGTTTCACTCACGTACTTACATGTTATATAAGAAGACAAAACCCAGCATAGTCAATATAGCACATAAGTCTAGCGGCTGAAGATCATCAGCAAGACTGAAGAAAGAAACAAGAAAAGAGAGAAGGAGAAGAAGAGAACACACTTGGAGCTAGAAAGCACTTTAACCATGCTAGACGTAAGCAACAGAAAACTGCTATAATTACCCAAAATTTATATTATTATATCCTAACATCTTGGGTAACCATGGTTTACAACTTTCGTCTGAGTGCCCTTGCAAATTGCATACAGCCCGTTAACTTTCTCATAACGGACACCTCCATAAAACGGACACCTCTATAAGACGGACATCTCTATAAGACAGACACCTGGTTCTGGTTCCGGCCGTTCCTTAGTCATTTTACTATAACCAAACTCTTTATAAGACGGACACCTCCATAAGACGGACAACTTCCACTCTGAAATGGTCAACGGACACTTGTGAGGTGTTGAATGTGGCCGCAAATTAAGATTTGTATTGTAATCTAAAACAGTGCATGTCCACTAAAGCCATGACTATTAGAAGCTATGAACTTAACTTTCTTTCACCAATTGTTTTTTTTAATGACATCTTTTTAGATTTGGTGCAGCGAAAGACATTCCTGAGTCATAAGATGGTTATGTTCCCGTTTGCAGAATGTACTGTTCACTGTTTGGAATCTAGTTAACCCGTTTGATTGCAATACGACAAGAGATTCAATTTTCTACGTTTTAATTGCAGTCTGTAGGTCTCGATCAAGTCAATAACTTGAAACAAACTTTAAACAGACTCGTATTCATTGTGCACAGGTTCAGCATTATTATCATAAAATTGCTCGGGTCATGTTACGTCGACTCTCTATTCGACTGCCCTCTAAGACGGACGGCTGAGGCCGGTCCCGATGGTGTTCGTCTTAGAGAGTGTTGACTGTATGATCAATTTTGAATCACGTCTCGTCATTCAAGCTTTTTGTGACAAATTTAATTTCCAAATTTTTATTTGAATTGTAACAGACTTCCCTCGCCAGACGTCAGGTGCCATTCATATTTGTTCTGCTTCTAGCCCCGGCAAACATGGTATCTACTAATGCTGTTTTCAAACGCGACAACGGCGAAGCAGATTCTCCTACTAGACAGGTGAGGTTTTTTTATAATGTCGGGTAAATAGTGATAAAAAGGAAGTAGATAGCCTTGTGGAAGTAACTGATGGTCTCTTGACATAACATTTCAGCAATATTTCAGGCAATTTATAGAATGTTGAAGGGACACGCGTCAAGCGCGCGCGCTAGAAAGAAAGTGAACAACAATAGTATTAGGGGCCACTGCTGCAGCTTTGTGTGGATTTAAGCGTGAATTAAGTTCGGTGAACCCTGTTTTTCTCGCTTTCCTCTGTTTATATTTATTTATTGATTGATTGATTCATTGATTGATTTATTTATTTGTTATCATTTGCCGTGTGACATATACATAAATTAATTCAGTAACAATTTAATTACATTATTTTGCTTCTGTCGAGACCCTTCGAGTCCAGGTACTCAGATAACACAGTGACAAAAGGCGAGTGTAATTACAAGCTTTTATGTGTAACTAACTCATGTGATCTCATCTGATGTTATTCGTTGCATATCCTTAGGTTGTTGATTATGACGTTCAAATTAGTGAGTCTGGGGAATTATATAACGAGACGATCGAGGTGGACACAGAGAAGCAAACAGAGCTGTTTAAAGTTCCTGCACATGGTAACGTGGATCACAGTAATATTTTGCACGACTTTAAGAAGGTAAGCTTTGTCTTCAAGGGTAGGGCTTATAAAATAATTAATGATGGGGTAAATTGCGAAAAAGGATTTGCTTCAGTTTTTTTTGCATTAGTAAAGTGTGATTTTACGCACTGAGACTGTAAAATTGCGATCGTCTTGCATCCTAATTTAAACGGTTTGCAGTATCCCTAGGTTCTTTGGTCATTGGTGGGCTTTGAATTAGGCTCTGTTTACAAGCAGGTAGGGGAACCCTAGTGCCAGGGTTACCCTAGCAAGGGGGTTACTCTGGCACTCACACATTTCTTCTTATTTTCAACGACGCATTTACAAGGCAGCTAGGGTTACCCTGGCACTAGGGTAACCCTAGTGCCTTGTAAATGCTCTGCTAGGGACAACTCGCCTACCCGGGACAACTCCATTTTGGCTCCAAAAAGCAAAATATGATCACAATAGCGACAAAATCAGCGAATTATGACCAAGAAAACATCAAGGTCTTTCACAGTTTGTCATATTTTTGCTTTGGAAATAGATTATTTTCCACTTTTGTTATCTGTTCGTGCTTTACTTAGAAGGTGAACGAAGCGTAACAGGCGTCAAGTTCAGTGTCTCGGGCAGTAGGGTTACCCTACCTGTAAATTTTTCTTGTAAACCCGGGTTATCTTTTAACCCTCTTGCTAGGGTTACCCTGGCAGTAGGGTTACCCTACCTCCTTGTAAACAGGGCCTTAGATCCCCCTTTCCGCCTCTTCCCGATAGTCACCCTCTTCCACTCTGGTCTGGGAAGGGCGGAAGTGAGTGCATGGGCTTATATCAACTTAAACTCACTTTACTTATGAAACCATGCGAAGTATAAGCACCTTATTACACTATCGCGTTCGCGCCTACCGAGCACTCGTTAAAATCATCTGTTTGAACTGTTTGGTAATGTTTCATCTTATTTCTTGTCACCATCAAGAGGGAGGGGGGTGACTCTATTGTTTTCGAGTATCAGTCAGAGGCCGATTCATCACTGCCAGTGTGACGTCACATAGCAACAAGTCGAAGCTTCGCTCGGCCTGTCCAGATTTGGCGTCGGGACTCCATTGAATTCCACCAAAACGGAATACTACAAGCTATTATTACGCTATTATTCACTAATTTGGCATAAGTGTACAACTGTTTGTTGTTTTGTGTGCGTTTTTGTTCCAAATTTTATTGAAAACAAATCGGGTGGTTGCCGCGTTCTTGACTTCCGGTCAAGTAAAGGCCACCCAAAACGCTCGCCATTTTCTCTTCAAGATTTCAACAGAAGTACCTCATAATAGGAGGTTTTGTTCCTTTTTGATATAACTTTCTAACCATTGTTAGTTTTTCTCAATGTGTTTAGCCATTTTGCTCAACAATCCTTTTGAGGGCGAGGGTGTACATGTCGGTTTGATTTCTCGCGTGTTAAACTTTGTTGGATTAGTGAAAGGTCAAGAGTGTCTGTGTTTACCAGCTGTTAGCTGGTTGAACTGTCATGTTTTTAAATGTTGTGGGGTAGATGACTGCCTGTGCTCCTGTAGGGCCAAACTTCAGAATACCCGGCCATGATTGCGTGACATTCAATACCTGCTCCCTTTGTCGCGCAGTCAATAAATGCAAAAGAGAAAAACTTAATTTATACATGAGACAAGCGTGCTACACATGAATATACCTAGTTCTAGAATCCATCAACCGAAAAAAGCGCGCTACATATGAAAATACTTCATTCTATAATCCATTAGCCGAAACCCGGAGTTTTAATATTCATTTCTTCCACTGCGGGACTGCGGGAGCAAGCGTTCAATGTCATGTATTCGTGGCCGGGTATTCTGAAGTCGCACCCTTCTCCAAATGCCCTTCTCTTAACTTTGAAGGGATTGTTAAGACGACCATAAGCACTGAAGGCTTAATTCTCAGCACAGAGCAAACTTAATATACCATGTATAAAACATCTCTGCATTTCTGCGTGGGCTCCGGGAAAACGTTGTCAATCATTAAACTTTGTCGACGTGCCAGCCACTTGTTAATATGTTTCTACTCAAAATATGAGGCTTTCAAATAACTTATCCTATCGAAAAGTCTTTCATATATTTTGAATCTTGGGTAACATTAAACAAAGTAATCGAATCATCAAAAAGTTAGAAATTTCAACATATCTTTTAGTTAACGAACCAAAAAATTTGGCCCCCATATCGTAAATCACCGATGTATGACGTGACGTCACACTAGTAGTTATGACTAAACCACTGATTTGTCTGGAGACGCCCCCTCCCTCCTGGTCACCATATAGAATATGAGTATGCTGCTGTTGCCGGAAAAAAAGATCTGTTACCTTCTGCCCCTACATGAAGAGCTGTTGACGCCAAGAAAACTCATCGATGGTCTTGATAACGCCGAGGTAAGCGTGTGCAAGTCTTTCCATTTTCCTAGCCTTGTCGGTGGTCTGGGAGTACAGTGTCCGGCCTATCTCACCTGACCGAGATTTGCATTTTATCCCCACCGAATGTCATGCCTTTTGCGGACGGTTGCACGGAAAGTGCATGTACATTCCGCACATTAATTAGCTTCAAGCCCTTAGCCAGTGAAAAAGAAGATAGTGATTTAGAAATAATAAGATTTCGAATTTCAATACATTTCCTGTTGTTTGTAGGTTTGATAATTAACACAGTTTGTTGCCAATGAGAATAAAGATAGTGAGTAAAATGTATAGAGTTATTATGTAATGAGCTTCTAAGTAAAACAAAAGACGCACGAAAGTTCTTATACTACTTGTTTGAGAGAGTGCCCTTTATTTCAATCCCAATTTTGCATGTAAATTTTAGGTATCAAATAAACTACAAAAATCTAAATCAAAGTTTACGATCATCGTTGCAGAGGATTAGCAGCAAGATCAAGAAGACGACAATTATTGACAACAAGTGGATACCTAGCAGTGAACTGACTGATCGGTCTGTACTCAGCGATGAGTTGGCAATTTTTTGTGCGAAATACCCGATTTATTATGTCAAAAAGTTGGAGGACTCTCTGACATCGATGAGGATTCAAACGGGCGGTGAGAGGCATTTTATAACTGTGTAATTACAGTGCAAACCTTTTGATCCTCTCCAGGCGTTATTCCTTGACCTTGTTTCTTTTCTTTTTCCCAATTGATAAATTCCATTCCCCCCTAAAATTTTTCGCCAAAATTCCTTTTGATAGTAGAGATATCCCTTGTTCTCTCAAATTATTTTAAAAAAATCCCTCATTCCCTCGAAACTGATTGTTCCCCGCAACCCTTGGGAGGTCGCAATAAATCATGAGAAGGCAAAGAGCAAACCATTTAATTTACAAAATCAATTTCAGTTGTGGCAAATTAGCGGCCACTAAATTATTTTCTGAATTACTATAGTAGTCCACTAGGTCTCCATAATTACATTTCACGGAGCGACTATGTGAACAAACAACCCGAGGAAGTCGAGGAAGTCGCTATAAATTATATCTAACAATTATTCACCGAAGTGCAGGTAAATATCCACCACTTTCACCGACACTGAGGTGAATAATTGTTTTCGTATATACCACACAAACTGAATAACTAACAGCCCAAAGAGTATCTTTGTTTCTGGCAATATACCGACAAAAGCCATTTTGTTTTTGTTCGGCTGCTCGGAGGTGAATAGTACTTTGCAAATCACCTCCGAGCTAGCCAATCAGCGCGCGCGAAAAGTACTATTCACTTGTGTGGTATATACTAAATGGAAACAATACTATCTGTGCTACGCAAAAGCTGTCAATTAGTGCTTATTTTTAATTTGCTTAGAGCTGACTTTTTCTCTGTATTGCAATTTTTGGCATATCTTGAGAAGCTCTGATAAGGTGACATGCCTGGAGGACCTATGACTAGAACAGAAACGAAAGGAGAGCGAAAGAGAACGACAACGACAAAACCGAATACCAGTGATAGCTCATACTTAGTGGAAGAAGTTACTCCACAAATTCTTTCCTTGCGTTTTTTAAAGTGGATTCGTATTTTTAAAAGGTGGTTTAATCGGTTCCTCCTTTGTTCAGGAATGAAAATCGAATTTTTTTTATTTATTTATTTATTTTTTTTAATATTTATTGCCACACACTTATAACATTTACAATACATATACATACATTACTTACAATTCTAAAACAACTACTTACTCTGCTTACAGTACTACATTACTTTTTTGACATATTGTAAAATAAAATCACACAAAAAGTCATACAAGATATTTGATTTTAAAGCAAAGGATCCTACGTTTTACGCTTCCTATATACAGTTAATGCAGTAGATTTTGTGAGAGGTTATTTTTAAAGCGAGACCATTTCTGTACAAAGACGTTTGAATCGTTATTGTGGAATGCAATCTGCTTTTCAATTTCAATCGAGTTCATAAGTACTTGTGTATACACCTGCAGCGTAGGAAGCTTGTTCCCAAGCCTGCAGGTGTATATGTAATGTCTAGCTATAAGGAGTAGGTGATGAAAGAGAAGGTCTTTTACATCGTCAATGAGACCGAAACAGAGAGACAAGGAGGGAGAGACGTTTTCTAAATCTTTGAAATTTTGAGAGATCCACTCGAACATGCTCTTCCAGAAGTTCTGAGTGTATTTGCAAGTCCAGAATAGATGAACGAGGGTTTCTTTTTGTTCCTCGCAAAAGGAGCAGGAATCTGTTTGTTTGATACCTATTTTGTACAGAAAGTCATTTGTGGCTATTTTTCTGTGAAGGAATTTAAATTGGAACGCTCTAAGCTTTGACTCTCTTGTACACAGAGATGATAGGCAGTAAGTATTTTCCCAGTTTACTATTATACTAAGATTACAATGCATGTCTCTCTCTTCCAACCACTTTCCCTGACTTCTTGATGGTATAGAAGCTTTTTTGTTTATTTGGCATTCATAAATTTTCTTGGAAACTTTGGTGTGAGACAGAAGGGTATCAACTACATCTTTTGGGGTTGGGTCATGATAGGCTGTAGAGTGTACTTTCTTGTAATGTGCTACAGCAGATATCACTTTATGATATTCGAGATAGTTGGTTTTGATGCTATATTTATCTATGAAGGCGTTATAGCTTAGAAAATTCTGGTCGTTATCTAACAGATCTCTAATTTCCTTTATGCCCCCGCTCAGCCATGATCTGTAGAAGAATGGACGATTTTCAATTCTAATGTGAGAGTTGTACCATATATATGTGGAGGCAAAATCGAGGTTATCGTCTTTGTAATTAAAGTTTGTCCAGTACTGTATGATTTCTTTTAAGAAAGGGTCCTTGAGGTTGAGCAGTGTAGAATCTTGCTGTTTCAAATTGCTTCGGAACAATAGTTTTCCTCCGTACCTCCCTAAGTAATGGTTAAAAAAAAGTTTCCACTTCCCTTTATTTTCTTCATTTAGATACCCTTGGATCCATTTCATTTTCAAAGATTCATTAAAGCTTTGAATATCTAACATCTTAAGTCCTCCTTTCGCGTAACTATTTATCATTGTCGTCCTTTTGATTTTATCGCCCTTACCGTCCCAAAGGAAATCGTACAATATAGAGTTGATTGTTTTGAGTATGTCAGGAGGTGTTGGAAGAGATGACAATATGTAGACAATTTGTGATACGGCTAGAGTTTTTATGATTGCAATTTTACCCAAGAGGGTCAATCGTCTAGCCGACCAGTTATCTAAGATACTCCTTATTTTCTCAATTTTCTCAATAAAATTAGAATTAAGAGCCGACTTATCTTCCAAAGTCGAAAACCACACTCCCAAGGCGAAGACCTTCTCGTTTGCCCAAGTTATTGGTTTATTTGAAAGGAAAGTAAGATTAGAACTTTTAGAGGCGCCAATCCAGAGGGCTTCAGTTTTTTCATAGTTGACCTTCAAACCCGATATGGAAGCAAAAGCATCAAGCAAGTACAAAGACCTCAAAAAGGAAGATTTGGAGCCATCCAAAATCATAGTCGTGTCATCTGCATATTGGGATAACTTACACTCAGTATCAAAGATCTTTATTCCATGGACCTCATTATCTTTCCTTACTGTATTACCTAGTATTTCAGCGCATAAAATAAATAAATAAATATGGGGACAACGGGCAACCCTGTCTCACACCGCGACTTAAGTTGAAAAAGTCCGAAGACCATCCGTTGTTCAGAACACAGCTGCTGATATCGGTATAAAATACTTTTACCCAAGTAACCAGAGAGGTTCCAAAATTATAGTACTTCAGAGTTTTTTCTATAAAGGACCATTCGATACTATCGAAGGCTTTTTCGAAGTCGACAAACAGTAGTAGACCAGGTATTTTTTCTGTATTTGTGTAATTAATAATACTATCAATAAGTTTGATGTTTTCTCCGTTTGATGTTTTCTCCGGCCTTTTAGAAAACCGGTTTGATCGTTGTTAATTATCTTTGATAGGACTTTTCGTATTCTACTTGCAATGGATTTGGTGGCTATTTTGTAATCGCAATTCAGCAAGGTGATCGGCCTCCAGTTTTTTAACAGGTTGGTCGGTTTGTTCTTTTTTGGTATGAGAGTAATCAATCCTCTTCTTTGAGTAATCGATAAGAGGCCTTTTGTATATGCACAGTTTAAGGCATTTAACAGATACTGATTGATGTCATTCCAAAAGACTTTATAAAATTCGGCTGGGAGGCCATCACTTCCAGGGCTCTTGTTTGATTCCATCGATTTTAAGCTTTCCAAACATTCTGAGGCAGTCAAGAGGCCTTCGCAATGTTTTTGCTCTTGCTCATTGAGAATGAGAGTATTTCCGTCTGGGAAAAACATATTTTCTTCCTTGATGTCGGGTTGCGTATTAGCTGAAGAATAGAGATTCTGATAAAAAGATTTTGCTTCTTCTAGGATCTCGCTATCTGTATTGACGACATTATCATTTGCTAATGTGAGGTGTTTGATGGTTTTTTTATTGAAATGTCGTTTTTCCAAGTTTAGGAAGTATTTTGTATTTTTTTCTCCTTCATTATACCACCGAGACTTGGATCTTAATATTGCTCCTCGAGTTTTATATCTTGAAATTTCTTCTCTTTGTAGAATCTTAACATCTATTTCACTATTAATCTGGACTTTCTCATTTTCAGAAATGTTGTTTTCTTCTAACTCTTTTTGGAGAGACAATATTTCAGTTTCAAGTTTTAACTCAAGTGATTTCATTTTAGCTTTCTTTCTCCTTGCATAGTTTAGGGAGCTTAACCTAATTTGCATCTTCATGGTGTCCCATAATAGACAGGCATCAATCTCGTTATTGTTCACATATTCATTTGCTACATCAATGACTGTTTTCTTAATTAGGCCGACATATTCTTCATCTAACAGGAAAGAGGTGTTCAATTTCCAAAAACCTGGGCCTCTGGGGTTTGCATTATTTGCCAAATGAATAGATATTAAGGAGTGATCTGTTTGTACCCAGGTAATATGTCTGCATTGGTAAAAACTGAAATTAAATAACAATTATCTGTATTTTGTGGACATAAAGAAAATGTTGATTTGCTTGTTTTTGGTTTGCTGTAAACTGCGAGCGGACAAGTGCCTCGACATCAAAATGCGAATGATCTAGTTTTCAGAGATAAAGTTGAATAAAGTCATTCTGTGAAACCTTTCTTTGACCTTGAACTAAAAACGTTTTTTTAATGGCTTGTAATTTTAGCGTGATTGTTATTTGCTGGCTATTGACAGTTGAATCTGAAATAGCCTTTTTCCTTTTCCATTTGCTCGCCGAGGGTGTGCTTGTTTTTTTTTTAAATTTAACTCGAAAAACCGATATGATCTCATCGCTTCGTGATTCGTGTGATATCGGTTTTTACCATAAAATTTATCGTGGAATTCACTAGTTAGGCAATGAATTTTTCCATAGAAGTAAGCAAAGAAAATGATTTAATTATTAAGACAGCAACCGGAAACATCACAACACCGACAAATCAAAAACTTTTATTTTCACTAACTTTACAGGAAGTAAGAATAAATCATTAGGGAGCTCCGCTTTTAAGCTTGGCTAAATCTATATATTACAGTTTATAACCACCGTAAGGAAAAAGATGGCGGCTGGTACATTTACCTATAACGCTTTGCGCACGAAAACTCTAAAAGAGCGTACAAAAACACAAAGAAAAATGATAACTTATTCAAACTCGACAAGAGCAATGCTGTTGGTGTAGGAACGACTGCCATTAAACCATATTTTTCTATATGCCGAGTGGGCTTAGTTTGGTTTTGCAAGGTATTGTGGTAAAATGTACAGCCGCCATCTTTTTTCTTGCGGTGGATTGGTTCCGTTTCACTGAATATCACATTTCGCGGGGAAAAAAAGGAGATTACCAGCAGAAACGTTACGCTTCCAATCGCTAGGAGTGCCTACGACGGTCTCTGACCGCACGTAGTCAAAATTTGGGACATTGCAGACTTGTTTTCCCCGTTCTTCGACCTGACATGATGGCGACTACAAGAGAAATATACCAAGATATCGTTCTCGAAGAATCTTGCAGGATTTTGAGCGTGGTCTAATTTAATGGCGTGCTCTTGCTATACTTGGCTCAATTCATAAAATATTTCCCTAAGTTCTGGCACACATCCATGAAGTTAACAGCAAAAATTATTTAAATCTATAAACGTTTCCTAGACTACAAACTTTTATCTATGGACATTCCACGAGGCAAGCAAAGGTTAAGGTTTCAAGTTGTCACTGAAAAGACACAAAGTCTTTTCAGTGCTTAGCAAGTGTTGCAGTCGTTTCCTTTATGTGCTTTTTTAAATTTTTTTTTCTTTATTTTACAGAAAGAAAAACTCGAAAACGCCGACAAATACCGATAAACGCCAATGAATGTATAGTCAATATAACGTTGCAAGGCAAATCCTATCCGGAATTGAAATGGCCTGCACTGTGCTCTGGCAGAAAAGGTACACTCACGCCTGATGACTTCGAAGACTGCATATGTGATAAAAAAAAAGACTGGAAAGTTAAATGCGAGATAAATACGTTGTCATGCTATTGGATAAAGGTGTGTCCTTCGTTCGACTACTGTTATAAAAAACACCTCATTAACCGCCGGTTTTGTTGCGAGTATATATGCGTTAAGCCTTCTAAGTAACTAACCTGACTCAGTCACTTATGCTTTAACAGTGTTACAGTACCAAACTTAATGTAAAGTACCAATGTTGACTACACGTAACCTCTCGTCTTCCAAGTCCTGTCTAACCTAGTGGTGATATCTTTTGTTAGCATAAATGTACTAGCGTTCTATCACGAAGACCGTTCTCTAATTGACTTCGCTACTCACTATCTATTTAAAAATAAAATTATGAGCTCGAGATTTCTATGACATTATGAGGTGATCGTTGATGAAGCCGAAGGCCGAATCAACTATCGCCTCATAGAAATCGAGAGCGAATAATTTAATTGTTTTAGTGGAATTCTAACTTAAATTAACGCAAATAACGGTTTCCAATGATTTTCCCACGCATTATTGAACTTTACCCTTAAGGACGTTCGCGCCCAAAAACTTCCCACGTACAGATTTTTTTTACAACTTTGACTGAAGGTAGAAAATGATAAGATTAGATAAAAAGCGTAAAAAAAATCGGGGGTCACCGAACTCGTTTTGAAGATAAGGCGTAGCACAGACCATAGCATTTCTAGGATTTCCAGTCATTTGAGGCGATTCTGGCCGGATTCATTACTATCGGCATATATTTAAGTTGAAGAATCATATCTAAGTTATGTGTGTTTAACACAGCATATATAGGCCTATTTGATAGATCTTTGCTACATATGTCATTAAATCAGCTAGAATTAGCTTTAAAAAATGCAACTTTTAAGTTACGCACACCTGTATCCATGTATCAATTCGACCCTATTTGAATGGTATATGAGAAATAATTAAAACTTCCCACCTACAGATATATATATATTTTTTAGTATAATGGAAGAATCAGAAAAGGAAATGATCTGCCGAAAAAAAAGTGGGGGTCACCGAGCATCCAATAAAATATTCGCAGACAAAGTTAACGCAAAAGTCGTCAGCTCTATATTTTGTTGAATTTTCGACTCGGTGCGCGCGCTTGAAAATGACGTGACACGCGCGTGACCAATGAATAGAGATGCGCAGTAGCAATGGGCGCGAACGTCCTTAAACAAAGTTGCACGTATCGAACTGTCCTTGGCAAATCTGTAGTTGTTTACGCGCGTACCCGCTTTTTCAACATTTTCAAGTTTTTTTAAGTCAAGAAACCGCAAATGTGCTTCTTTAGGTCTCCTCTTTTAATTTAATTACCCGTTTACATCTAAAATTCCTAAAAACTATAAAAGCATCGCATTTCGTGGACGACCGGCAGCCACAGTACTCTAATGGCTGATAGTACACGAGTAGCTCAACCCATCAGATTGCAGCATTTGCATTAATATACTAGTAGAATTCTACTAATTAACAATTAGACTACGAGCCCGAGTTTTCTACGAGCAGATGCGCCTCGTTGACTATCGCTCGTAGAAAACGAAGGCGAGTAGTCTAATTGTTTTAGTATAGATTTACCGTAGTCTCATTGCATAAAAAGAAAAAAATGTCAAGTAACGCGTAGTAAAGAACTGTTTTATTATGTTACATCAGGTTCAAACGTGATGCGCGATTTTCACTGATGCGTCATCTCATCATCTTTCCTCATTGCGCCATGGGACGCATAAGGCCGCCACAAGCTCTCTCCAGCGCACACGATCTTGCGCCGCCTTCCGGATTTCACTCCAGGTTAGGTTTATGGACTTCAGTTCTTTCTCTGCTGACCTCCTCCAAGTTGTTTTGGGTCTACCTCGCTGTCTTTTCCCCACTGGTGTCCAGAACAATCCTTCTCTTGAGACGCTGTTAGGGTCCCCCCTCAGAACGTGTCCAATCCGTGTCCATTTCCTACGTGTAAAGCTCACCATGATGTCTTCTTGTTTACAGATGTTGCACACTTCAAGGTTCGTTATTTTCTGTGGCCATCTAATACCCAATAAAAAACGGAGGCATTTATGAGTGAAAACCCTCAACATTCTAACTATCTCATGAGTGGTCTTCCAGCTTTCCGAGCCATAGAGGAGCACTGTCTTTACATTTGAGTTGTAAAGCTTGAGCTTGGTCTTTAGAGAGATATTTTTTGAGCGCCATATTGGCTTCAGTGATGTAAATGCTTGTCTAGCTTTACCAATACGTGCTTTCACATCTGCATCTGCACCACCCTGAACATCAATAACACTGCCAAGGTAAGAGAACTGGTCTATTTTCTCTATCCCCTGTCCGTCTACCTTGATTTGGCAATTACGCTTACAGCCAGTGCTCATCCATTTGGTCTTTTTGCTGTTGATCTTTAACCCAACCTTACGTGCGTTGTTGCTTAGCCTAGCTGTTTTCTCGCTAAGATGTGCTCCACTACTGGAAAGCAGGCAGAGGTCGTCTGCATAATCAAGGTCTTCTAACACGGATGTCAACTTCCATCTTATCCCAGTGCGTTGATGGTTTGTTGTTTCTTTCATTACCCAGTCTAAGGCAATCAGGAATAATAAGGGTGACAGCATGCATCCTTGTTTAACCCCTGTTCTCACGGCAAACCATGGTGTTAGATTTCCTTCATGGAGAACGCTGCAAGTGAAATCTCTGTACAGGGCTTGTATCATCCCAATGATCTTCTGTGGGATGCCATAAAGCCTTAAGAGTTTCCACAGAGTATCGCGGTGCACACTGTCGAAGGCCTTCTCAAAGTCAATAAAATTCAGATGCAGGGATGCTTGCCATTCCATACATTGTTCTATTATATTCCTTAGGGTGAAAATCTGTTCTGTGCAGGACCTGCCCTTACGGAAGCCTGCTTGCTCCCTCCTCAGCCGTCTGTCCACTGCCTGCTGAATTCTTGTCAAGATGATTCTGGTGAAAACTTTAGACACCACGGATAAGAGAGTTATTCCCCTCCAGTTGGTACACTCTGTGGTGTCACCCTTCTTCGGGATTTTCACAATAAGGCCTCTATGCCAGTCATCTGGAATCTGTTCTTCTTGCCATATGTGCGAAAACAAAACAAAGAGCACCTCTGAAGTTGTTTCAAGATCAGCCTTTAGTAGTTCTGCCGGTATGTCATCACAGCCAGGGGCTTTGCTGTTCTTCAGTTGTTTTATCGCTTTTCGTATTTCATCTCTCCTTATTGGGTCTGAATTGATGTCTAGTTCAGGTACGTTGACCTCAAGTCGAGGTGGATTACGCGGGTCTTCTCTGTTGAGTATTTCACTGAAGTGTTCAGCCCACCGGTTTAGTTGGTCTTCAACTGTTGTTAAGATGTTGCCATTTAAGTCCTTGATCGTTGTGGAGTTTTGTTGGGACTTGCAAGAAAGACTTCTTGTGATATTATACAGTTTTCTACTATCATTTACCTTTGCTGCCTCTTCTGCTTCTTTTGCTTTATTTTCGATGTAATTTCTTTTGTCTTGACGAGCGCTTTTCTTAACAGCTTTATTCTTAGCTTTGTATTGCTCTTGGAGGTCTTCGGCTAGAGTGTGTTGCGTATTGCTTAGCATCCGATTCTTTATCCCTTTCCTTTCTTCGATTAAAGTCCACGTATTGCCTGAGATCCACTCTTTCCTTTTTCTGGTTGAGTACCCCAGCACTTCCTTTCCTGTTTCTACATATATGCTCTTGACACTTTGCCATATTTCCTCCACCCCAACCCCTGTTGCTTCCTCCTGGGCATCCATTTCTGCTAAAACCTCAAACCTGTTCTGTAGTCTTAAACTGAACTCTCTTTGGACTGGTGGATCTTTTAGCTTATCAAGGTCTAACTTTCTCCTTGCGGACTCTTTGACTACCCTCCTTAACTTCAGACGAAGTCTACTGACCACCAACATGTGGTCACTTCCTATATCTGCACCCCTTAACACCCTTGTATCCAAGAGAGACGTTCTCCATTTGCTATTGATTGTAATGTGGTCTATTTGATTTTTAGTTCTTTTGTCTGGTGAGTTCCATGTGGTCTTATGGATCTCTTTATGAGGGAAGATGGTGCCCCCAATAACCAAGCCATTTAGACCGCAGAAATCTGCAAAAAGCTCTCCATTCTCATTCATGTCCCCAGTGCCATGTTTACCCATATGGTCTTCTCTTCCTGTGTTGTCGCTCCCAACTTTAGCATTTAGATCTCCTATTACCATCAAGACATCGTGTTTTGGTGTTTTTGCCACCTCTGACTGTAGTTGCTCATAGAAGTTGTGCTTGTCAGCCTCATCTGCTGTATTGGTTGGTGAGTACACAGCAAAAAAAGCCGAGTAAATTGAACTCAAAATAGTGAGTAAATCGTTGCATCCATAGTGAGCCATTATAGTGAGTAACCTTTAGCAGGAATGCTGAGTAATTTGTACTCTCGGGATGGTGTAAGTTTACTCAGGGTGAGTTATTTAACTCAGATGTGTGAGTAAGAGTACTCATACATTGAGTAACATTAACTCAAATGTAGGGGTAAAACTACTCAAGAGAGATGCATCCATACTGACTCTTTATATTGAGTAAACTGATTATCTACTCATAATTTGAGTAAAAGGTACTCTACATTTTGGGTAGAACAGAAATTTACTCACACACTGAGTTTAAATTGTACTCAAGGTATTGAGTAAAATACTTTTAATAAGAGTACCCAACATATTGAGTAAAACAAAATGACATTTTCAATTCAACATTTTCAGCAGTGAATAAGAGTTCATCTCATTAAAAATCACCATACTTACACTATAATTAATTATATCCATAATCTTTGTACTTTTCAAATACTTTCAGTGCTTTTAGGCTTTAGTTAATCTGTGACAAATACTTCCTCTTATTACTCTCTAAATCATTACATATTTTGTCTACTATGGTATATTACAACTCCTCTCATGTGTTAACTTAATTACTCTTAATGTTTTGTATCCATAAAATTCTCTCAAAGAAAGCTAAATAAGGAATTCACTTTTTTCTATCCATATAACTCAGTTTGCAAGGGCAACCTTAAAGTTCACTTTATATGAATTAAGTAAAATATCAAATTTTGTATTTAATTAAGAGATTTCTTGGTTTTCCAACAAGATATAAGAGGTCTATGTTTTATGTTTTAAAAAAATTGTTTCTCTGTTGTTTTTAATGATTTCTAATGTCTACAGCCCAAAACACTGGATGGCCTGACTTATCTCTTTCATTTTAGGTACAGTTTACCAGAACTCTCATTTACATATCAGTATACATGTAATTTGAATGTTATAATTTCTCATAAAAACACTGATTTGTTTGGGGATATAGAAGACTTGAAGGAGTGTTTTGAGAGATATCCAAACAGTCAGAGTTGGTTAAAAGAATTGCTACATGTAGTT